>JAQQAE010004718.1:0-18435 GCA_029823295.1 Pseudamia nigra | reverse complement strand
TACAGTCGAGGCAAAATCAGAATATTCTATTACTGTTAATCCCATTATGAATATTAAAATACGCCGAACCATTTGTCTTGTATCATAGCTACATGTATGACATTTGCAGCAAAAACAAACAAACCAAAAAGTTTAATATTAAGAGTTACGATGGATTAAATGTGCTGCCAAACGGCGCTGAGTGGAGCGGGTGACCGGTCCAAGATGGTGGCCGCATTTCTTACGGCCCAGCAACCAATGCGGCGTCTATCTTCATTATGTCTATGGCTCTATCTCTACTCTTTAGTTTCTCCTCTGTCCACTAACTCCAGCCAGTCGAGGCTGATGGCCGCCTACCCACAGCCCTAGTTCTGCAGGAGGTTTTCCTCTTCTCCACCCTCCCCCAACACCCTAGGCTTCTCTTCGGTTTGCTGTCCATGTGGTCTTTTGAGGCTTTGGCCTTGAATTGTGAAGTGCCTAAAGGTAATCTTGGATTATAATTGGTTACATACAAATACAATAGATTTGATTTGATCTGAACTGTATTGTTTAGGATGAGATGAAGAGGATGGTCTGGGTTGGTCCTGATTTCCTCCAACTACTTCTGTGTGCACCTGTTTACCACAGCCCCCAGTGAGCCCGGCACCCTCCAAGCACTGATTCAGTCTTTTTACCCAAATTGGTTTAAAAGGCATCTTTCTGTCTGTTGTTGCCTCCCCAGCAGACCACAGCATAAAAGAGTGCACCCGGTGAAACAAGTGTAGCATCTTAGGACGTCAGAAGACCTGAGCCTCTTTCTTTCTCTTTTGATGGAAGAGAACGGGGGCAGCCATCTCCTGGTTGGGGTTAATGGACAGAGGAGACACAAAAGAAGAGTAGAGCTAGAGCAACAAAAAAAACACAGACACTGGACGACACAGACAGACACTGGACAGGTTTATAACCAGCAACAAAACCACACCTAAGAAAAACACTAAAAATAAATGAACACAGGTCCAAACTTTAGAGATCTCAACCTATTTCCCAATACAAAAAGACTATAATAATCGCCTTATGTTTTAAAACTTCCTAGCTTTATCCCTTTAACACCAAATAATTTTGCTTGCACTCTTCAAAGTACTTTTACTCTTTAGTTATTTTTGTCCTAAAAGAAAATCCAAATGGTTCCTGAAATTAGAGAAGTGTAGCTCTCAGAAACTCTCACAAACTTCCACTTGGGTCCAAAAACATCTGAACATTTCTTTATAAGAAAAACTAAAAGACCAAGGCTCAAAAATGTTCTTGTACATAGTTGTTCCACTTCATATTTCAAATTTATGTTGTGTTACATTTCGTTTATGTTCATTTGCAGTTTCCACTTAAGTAAAATTGTGAAAAATACAATTTTTCCAGTTTTTATCATTTTTACAATTTAAACTGTTATAACATAGACAACTAAGCATGTATTGAGAGTTGAAATTGTTCTGTAAAAAACAGCAAAAGCAATCAGTCCTAGCATGTTGACTCCCACTTAACACTTATCGTATTTTGGTGATATATCGCTCCGGAATGTTAGTCGCACGAGCCAAAAAATGCATAATGAAGAAGAAAAAAAAAACATGTATTAGTCGCTCTGGAGGACAGGTCGCATTTGTCAAATGCCCGCCGAGGCGACCGGGCACTTAACGCCAGAAGCAAGAGCTCGCGGCTCGCCTGCCCACCTCACCGGGTAAGTGACGGCACCGACATGTTCAGTGTTAAGCTGGTGGCAGGTACGGTTGTTACCGGTAATGTCTACATTTTAAATAGTCAGTAATACAGATGCGGCAGGTGCAGGTACACAAGCCTAGAGCAACATCTAGTGGCTGTCAGTGTGACAAACCCCCAATACTCAAAATATTTTAATATACTCATTGCTCCGGTATATCTGTCGCACTCCTAGCCAGACTATGCAAAAAAATTCGATGTATAATCTGGAAAATACGGTACTTATGTGTTAAAGGTCTCATGCAGGTTGTCTGTGAATTATGAATGTGTAGTACACCTTTAAGCCACAGGGTGGAGATAAAAACACATACAATATTTGCCACTGGACAAATCAGCCATGAGGCTTTAACAGATGGAGAGTGAACTCATCCCCAAATGAGGCTATAAAGAGAGAAAATAACAAGCAGCCATAACCTTTTTTTATGTTAAGCTGTACATCATGAACAAATGTGTACAGTATAGTTGTTGAAAATGTATCATTTTTATTCAAGATATCCTGATGACACCTTATTTTATGACCTACAGTGTCATCTCACGTTACCGTTCATTTATCTAAAAAAATAAAACAATCTGAATTGGTTATAATTGCCTTCTACTGGTGTCTTTATTCAATTTCTAATATTAAAGGTGTGGTTTTCATTTACTTGTTGACTCATTTATGTCTCCTCCTGACCATATATGCAGGTGTTTGCAGTTTTAAAATTCGGATGATAAATCAAAGAGGCATAAAACCTACTCATCTCATATGATCACAGACAAGTGGCCTCACATCAGCCTGGATTTTTTTTATGTCCAAGAAAGAAGCCAGGATGATGTGCTTTATACCGCCCCAGAAAAGCAATGTGTGACTGTGTTTTGACTCAATCCATTTCACAGTAAATGTAAAATTAAGGGGAAAATGAAAGCAGAAGTCAGTGAGTGTTTTGACCAAAACTGAACAAAATGAGCAAAATAAGAAGCAACATGTACAAAATAGTTTAAAAAAGCGAATGAATGCGAGAAAAATCACACATAAAATGTACAAAACAATTGGGAAAGGATGCAGGATGAACAAAAATTAACAAAATAATTAAAAATCAAAAATAAGAAAAATGAACAATCTAATTAAGAAACTGAATGACAACAGGAACAAAAAGAGGAAAAATGAACAAAAATGAAACATAAGGGGTAAAATAAACAAAATAGTCAAAAAGAGAAAAAACAAAATAGATCAAAAAACAAAATACTGAAGCAAATAAAAATACAAAATGAATAAAATAAACAAAGTTACAAGCAAAATAGCTGGAATGTTCAAGAAAATGCTAGAAGTTGAATCAAATGTCATTTTTAAAAATGGGAAAATAAAAAAGCATCCAAATTAGAAGACAAAAAAGAAATCTTAACAAAATAAACTAATTAAGAAGCAAAATAAACACAGCAATCAGGTAGATGTTAAAAAATGGAAATACTGTAATTAGATGAAAAATTGTCAAAATGACACAAAATTAGAAAAAAAGGAAGAAAAAAATCAACAGCAAAAATGTTTAAAAATGTTTACCAAATTGGATCAAAACATTGACAAAGTAATAAAGAAAATGAACCAAATTAGAAGAAAAGAAAAAACATGAACAAAACTAAGGAAAAAAAATAACAAAAATTGAAGAAAGTCAATAAAATGTTTTATGAAATCAACAAAAAAGTCAAAATAATCAAGTAACTGAACCAAAATACTTGGAAAAATGAAAACAAAATAACATAAATAAACACAATAAGAAGCAAAACAAACCAAACAATCAAGAAAATGTTTTTTAAAATTAACACAGTGAGATAAAAAAATAGCAAAAGTAAACAAAATGAGATGAAAAAAATTGATAAAAGAATAAAAAAAATCAAACTAATTGGAAGAAACAGGAATAAAAATAAACAAAACCAGAAGCAAAACAAACAAAACCATCGGTAAAATGTTAAAAATATGAACATAGCAAGATGAGAAAATATACAAAATTATTTTTAAAAATGAACCAAATTAGGAAGAAAATGAACAACAAAAATCTGAATAAAATAAACAATCAAGAGAATGCTTTAAAAATGAACAAAACTTTTGAAAATGGAGCAAATTAGAAGAAAAATGAGCAAAATCAGAAGCAAAACAAACAAAAATAATCAATACAGTGCTCTAAAATGAACAAACCTTGTGAAAACAGTCACAAAAAAGAGTAAAAATGTTGCTGTGTTCCTGCACTTTGCCTTTGTACAGTATGTCCACATACAGGATCTGATTACTAAGGAACCAGCACTGAAGAGCTGCAGCGTCTTCTATAAACGTCCTCCTGACATTTTGAATTACACTCAGTCGTGGCTGTCCCACTCCTCAATTTCTGCATTCCACACATCTCATCTTTAAACAACTGCTGGAGTTGAGCTGCCCAGCTGGTCCACACTGCTCAGCTCTGGAAAGCAGAGGAAACACGGGATGATTCATTTCCCCGGCCCCTAGGGGGACGTTATGTCTTCAGTTCTTAGGTATGGTACTTCTTCACCTTTCAAATCTACAAATGTTTACGTTGACAACCTGCGATCGTGATGAAGCAGAAAAGTAATCGGGAGGTTTGTCAGCGGCTCTGGCTCATTTGATGCTTCTTTTATTACCTTTGTCACTAAGCTGCCCTCTATAATACTGAATCACAAAACTCTACTGCAGAGCTCGTCAACTAGGGCCAGATTTCTTGTAAGGTGACATGTTGTGGGACAGGGGACATTTTTCAAAGTCTTTATCAATGTCCAAATAAATAATTTGATACTTTTCCTAAACAGATTATCTGCATGTTGCATAAAATACTGTTGCTGAAATTCTTAAAAGAATTTCATGACAATGCTTATAATTGTACAGTATATCTGATTATTGAACCTGCAATAGTTAACAAAGAACAACTCAAAATAATCAACAAAATGAGTAATAAATAATAATAAAAGGTAATAAAATACTCATGAAAATGAATGAAACAAGCCAAATAATGAACAATCTGGACAAAACTGAACAAAGTAAGCAATAAAATGAGAAAAAGAAACAAATTAACCAAGTATGTGACAAAGCAAACAAAATAATGGATAAAAAGAACAAAAATAATTAACAAACTGCACAAAAACAAAAAAAAACAACAAAATGAAACAAAACTAACAAAATAATAGTAAAAAAAATGTTATAGTTATAATGAGATACACTCAACAGCAGCTGTGGGTACGTGTTTACAATTCAATTCAATTTTATTTGTATAGCGCCAATCAAAATCAGCGATTATGTCTAGACTTCAAGACTATACAAAGAGTACACCCAACAGAACCACCGAGAGCAAGCCAAGGATGAGAAGAGGGAGGAAAAACTTCCTTTAATGGAAGAGCAAAGCCTCCAGCAGAACCAACGGCTCAAGGTAGGCAGCCATCTGCCCCGACCGGTTGGGGTTAGTGGACAGAGGAGAGACAAAAGAAAAGAGTAGCGATAGAACAACAAACAACACAGATACTGGGCGACGTCCACAGACATTGGACTGGTTCAGAACCAGCAAACACACAGGTAGGACATCAGGAGACCTAGAGACCTAGGGCAGAGGGAGGAAGCACAAAATCTACAATTTTGTGTGACTGGAGAGGTGAGAGATAAGGAGAGAGAAGGAAGATGGAGAGAGCAAAAGTAGAGAGAAGTAGAGGGAGAGAGAGAAAAAGAGAGATGGTGGGAGAGAGAGAGAGGAAGGGAAGAGATATTGCTGCACTAACAACAGTGTAATATGACTTTGTTTGACACTGTGTGGTGAAGTTTTACCGAATCAGGAAGATAGTGGCTAATATTAGCTCTCCCATGAGTCCCCTGGCACACTTCATAACACTTCATAAGTCCCGCTGCTGTTCGTCCAAATATGGTTACATCCTGTTTTTGGCTCCAACATACCGTCCAGGAAGTGACAACCTGATTGGCCTCTAAACAGCCCTTCAGAAACTAATGGGTGACGTCACAGTCACTTTGTCCAGTAACATATAGAGTCTGTAAGGAAAACAGGAAATAATACACAAACTGGACAAAAATGAACACAACAAACAATAACGAGCAAAAACAGACAAGATATTCAGCAAACATGACAAAATTGTATGAAATAATAAAGGACACATTTCAAACAAATATTTCTCTCCTAATCATATGAATGTATTCATTGTACACGCCGGATGGGAAGCTGTGTGGGGGGTCTGCCAGTTAAGGCTCACCACTCTATTGTTTTGACTGCTTGATGATGCAGTTGTTTTCCACTTTTCCTTTTACAGTTCAAAAGACAGAGAGAAAAGAATACTTGTTTTACTCCTGCAGCAACAGTTTGACAAGTTGCCACTCTGACACCTGCACCACGCCGCCTCAAAGACAAGTTAAAAGGCAGAAAATGAATTCAGACAAACATCAAAAGCAAACGCAGATATTTCTGGAGGACATATATCTCCATCTGTGTCACTTCTTCCAGGACTGCCTCAAGTGCTGCAGTACTTTTTTTGGCTCTGGCTCTGGTCTCATTTTTTAATATAGACCCCTTTCCAAAAAAAAGTTGAGTTATTGTCAGAGGTGGGTAGTGCTCAAGTACACTTACCCCATACAGATACATTCTGTTTTGCAGAATACTTTTTTTTTACTTCTACGCAGTTACACTTGGCCACAGCTCATTGAATAGGAGTCACTTTATACATCCAGAATATAAACAAAACAAGCAAAATATAGCAAAATAATCAACACACCATCAACAGAATGACCCAAAACAGGTAATGTGATCAACAAAATATAATTAATGTATACTGTATGATATTCCATTAATATAAAATATTAACGGAATGAAACGGAATTGGCAAACTAATAGATTGAATATCAACAAAGGAAACAAAAATGGGCAAAAATAAAATACAAAATATTTAGGAATGATCTATGAAATACCAACAAAATGAACAAAATAGAAAAATAAGTAACAAGATACCAACAAAATAAGCAACATGGGCAAAAAGTTTTAACAAAGTTAGTGAAACAAATAACAAATAACAAAATACCAACAGAGTAAACAAAAAATAACAAAATAATCAACAAAATAAAAAAAAACAAATAAAGTTGACAAAATAATCAACAATAAAAAACAAAAATCAGCAAAATGCTGTATGTTAGGATATAATAAATTAATTACACTTCAAAAGGTACTCACTACAGTACTTGAGTAGTTTTTTATTACATACTTTTAAGATACTATTACTCAAGTACATATGTTTATTAGTACTTTCTCTTTTGCTTGAATTATTACTATTATAAAGTAACACTACTTTTACTTGAGTATCATTTCTGTGTAATTTGCACACCTCTGGCCATTGTGACAAATCAAAATGTGATGATTTGTACAATGCTGAAACCTCAGTTAACTGAAAATATCACAAAGTCAGTCCATCTGTTCATCCATCCATTTCATCCATCCAAACATCCATCCATCCATCCATTCGTTTATTTTCTACCCCTTAATCTTTACAAGGGACGGTGCTGTAGCCTATCCCAGTCGACTCAGGGTGACGGCAGGATACACCCTACATGAGTTGTCAGTTCATCACAGGCTGACATACTGTATAGACACAGACAACCATTCACACTCACATTCATGCCTATGGACAATTAAGAGTGACCCGTTAATCCCTTGTGTATGTCTTTGGTTGTGGGACTCTGTATATCAAATTTTGAAATCGAGAATTTCATTGTTGAAAATGACATGCTCATTTTGAAAGCGATGCCAGCAACACATTTCAAAACAGTTGGGTCAAGAAGTAGAAGGTGAGAAAAGACTGTAGATGTTGTGAAATGCTTAAAAACATGCCTCATGGATCCTCTCACAGTTACCGCAATTAAGTTAACAGGCAACAGGTTAGTGACATGGCTGAGTATAAAGTGGAAAATTAGTAGAGTGGCTTCTGTGTAAAGATGGTGAGGGGTTCAGCACTCACTGTGCACTGGTGGATAAAGAAAATAAAGTAATGTAATAATTACAAAATAGCAAAGGATTTGGGGATTTCGCATGATTAAAAAATTCAGAAAATGTGAACAAATCGCTGTGAAAAAAAGAGACAACCATACCATACCATACCAACTTTATTTATTAAGCCCTTTAAACTCCAAACAGGCCAAAGTGCTGTACATTTGTACCACTTTAGCAAAACTGTACCAAGAGTAAAAGAAGGAATATAAAACACATAAAAACATAATACAGACACGGCTGAAAACCATACTGGATGGGCTCCATCTTTGGGCTCTCTATGACACTGTGTTAAAAACAGACTGTGGGGGATGGATTTTGTGGTGGACATCACTGCATGGGCTCAGGAACACATCCAACTGTCTGGGAGCACAGTCAATCGTCACATCCACAAATGCATGTTGAAACGCTACCATGCAAAGAGGAAACCACATGTAAACCAGCTGTTTAGTCCAGTGCTCAGTTCTGAGGCCAGCATCTGTGATGGTATAAAGGTGCATTAGTGCACATGGCAACCTGTGCATTTGTAAATGCACATTAACACACTGTGTACAGGTTTTGGAGCAACATATGCTGCCATGTAGACAATGTCTTTATCAGGGAAAGCATTGTTTATTTCAGCAAAACAATGGCAAATCACATTATGTATGTATTCAAACAGCATGCTAGGGTGCACAATTGGCCTGATGTACAGTGGTCCTGACTTGTCACCTACAGAAAATGTCTTGCATTTTGACACATAGGATATGACAAAGGAGACCCTGAAGAGTAAAGCAGGGAATATTCTACATCAAACAAGATTGAGAAAACATTCATCTTTGCAATGGACTTGATGTACAGCTTCACTACTTACTAATCTTAAGCAAGTTACTTTAGTTTCTTTAATGTAAGACAGCAAATAAAGGAGCTGACTAATATTCAGGAAGTATTGGAGCTGTGCATAAGGTCCATTGGTTTCCTAAGTCCCCAAAGTCCTACAAAGTGTTGTTAAAAGACGGGGCACTTCAACATGGTGAGAAACATGACCCTGACCCAACTTCATTGAAACATGTTGCTGACTTCAAATTCAAAATGAGGCTATGCTTCTCAATGACAATTTAATCTCTCTGTTTTACCATATGATATGTTGTGTCTATGTCTAAATATGTGGTTTCAGTCTTTTGTCAACCACCACATTCTGTTTCTATTTACATTTGACGCAAGTGGCTCAACTTTTTTGGAAAAACAGAAACACACAATGATTGCTAATGTCAAATGAAGCCGACAGCAGACAGAGATGACAGCTAAGACAATGCGTTGACAAACATGACTCCCTTCTGCATAGTGTACATTTCAAGCATGATGTTTTTGAGGGTTTTCACCAGAGTAAATACCAATCTGAACCCACAGTCTGAGAGAGATGTGAGGAATATTCTGAAAACCAGAGGATTTTTAAAATCCAAATTTCTTTAAGTGAATTTATCACATTCCAGTGTGCCCACATTAATGGGCTGTTTTCTTTTTAAAACCACATCAATCAAACCTTGTAAATATGTATGAAGAGGGTAAAAAGCAGCAGAACCAACAGTGTCTGCTCACACATTGTGCACAGAGAAATGGGTGAAATGAGAGCAGGGGGATGGGGGCAATTCGACCCCCTCAGTGTTAATAAAATGTGCCTTCATCCCACCCCAAAAGACTACTTCTGTGTTTCTGTGTGTAGTTACTGTCAGTTTTGTTCACTTTTTGATTAATATACTCTTTTTTGATCATTTCATTTCTTGGTTCAATTTTCTATTTCATTTTCCTTTA
This sequence comes from Pseudamia nigra, assembly GCA_029823295.1. Lineage (NCBI taxonomy): Eukaryota > Metazoa > Chordata > Actinopteri > Kurtiformes > Apogonidae > Pseudamia > Pseudamia nigra. The sequence continues at coordinate 8,908 of JAQQAE010004718.1, read as the reverse complement.
TAGTTCATTTGTTGATTTTCTTGTTTTTCAAGTTGTTTTTTTTTCAATTTTCTTACTCATTTTGTTCATTTTTCTCATTTTGTACTGTACTTTATCATTTCCTTGATTATCGATAGACAAGTTGCAACACAAACATTCATTAACAAAGCAAAGTTTCAGAAAGCCTCGGTCATGTGGTGAGTGTAATAATGACAGCATGGATGCATATGTGGTCTTATCATTCCCAATAAGGAAGTCAGAACTGCTCTCTCTTCGCAGGTCCAGATGTAAACAGTCTCATGGCGGTTACCATGGCGACACAACGTCTAGAGAGTTCACTTTAACCTCCAAATCAGAGTGTGTAGTGATAATCAGAGGGGGGATTATGTTGATTCTTGTTCATTTTCTTGTTTACTTTGTTAATTTTTTCTATTTTGTAGCTTATTTTATTATTTTCTGTTGATTTTCTTGATAATTTTGTTTATGTTTGTACATTTCCTTTATTTTTGATGACTTTGTTGCTGATTTAGTATATTTTTGTACATGTTTTTGATTATATTGTTCATTTTTTGTATTTTCTTGTTGCTGATTTTATAGTTGTTCATTTGACTTGATTACATAATTTTTTTTCTAATTTAGTTGCTTATTTAGTACATTTTTGAACATTTCCTTGATTAAATTGTTCGTTTTTCATTATTTTCGTTATTTTGTTCATTTTCCTCATTGTGTGGCTTATTTAATTTTTGGTCATATTCTTGGTTATTTTGTTCATTTATGTTGATTTTTTTATTTTTTCAGTTTTGCTCCTTTTTAAATCATTTTCTATATGTTCATTTTTCCTAATGTTCAGATGTGATGAAAAATTCAAGTATGACATGATAAACTGAGGTGTGATAAATTCAGAAGTTAGATGAGATGAAATGAGAAACTCAGATATCATAAAACATGATGTGCCATGATAAATCTAGAAAATGAGATGAGATATCTGGGTATGGCAAGATAATGAATGGAGATGATATCATAAATTGAGGGGTGATAAATTCAGAGTTGAGATGAAAAGTCCAAGACTGATCATATATTATAATGATAATTCCAAATATGAGATAGGTTGAAATGCGAAAAGAATCCAGAGATGAGATGAGATGAGATGAGATGTGATGAAATGTTAAAAGAATCCAGAGATGAGATGAGAAATCCAGGTATGAGATGAGGTAAGAAATCTAAGTTTGATGATATATGATAAATGCAGATATGAGATGCAATGAGAATCCTGAGATGAGATGAGATATCCAGGTACAATAAGATATAATGTGATAAATTAAGGTGTGATAAATCCAGAGTTGAGATAAGATGAGATGAAATGAGAAATCCAGGCTTCATAAATCCAATTCACCCTCAGGTATATTGTGGTACAATAAATTCAGATGTGATATATGTTACAATATGATATGATACATTTTGGTATCATAAATCCTCCCCTCATATGGTATGAAAAGTCCAGGTTTGATAAGATCTAACACAACAAGTGGTAGTTGTTGTGGTATCCATGTTGATATGAACAGGTTATACCGGTATCTATTGTTTTATAGCTGAAGTGTCAGGTGTGCTTCATTTTCATATTTAAGTGATGAATGAGCTGAGACAGAGTCCAGATCTGCAGCTGGCGTCAGTCAGCTACAGAAGGCACAAATTCAAAGAGAGGTCTCAACAGAGGTGGACGCATTCAACCCTGAACTCTGGAAAAACAAGGCCTTGTTTTCCTGCTGAGGGAGCTCATTACAAGACAGTTAAGAGCTTCCCACAAACAAGCACAACTCCTTGACCTCAAATGGGAGTGAATGGAGAGCATGAGGGCCCGGGCCAAGCCACAGAGGCAGACTGCAAACCTCGCCATGAAGCATCAGCCCCAGAGTGTCAGCTTGGGTCACAGATGGACCGCTTTTTCTTCCCGACTCCATCCCTGGTATACAAGCTTCCATTCACTGAGCTACTGCAGCTGCTCCACTCTGGACTCTAAAATCCTGTTGTGGTGCAGTGGATTGAGCCAGAATAAAATATGCCAAAAATAAAATGGGCTTGTGTTGTTAGTTCGTCATTGTCCTGGGAAAATGACATTTTACACTATTAATTGTGTGTTTTTGTCAAACTAAGGGTTAGGGCCCAACATGCATTGTAGAGTATTGGGTGACTAAACTGTGAACTACTTTGCTTTATGTTCACTTCATTTTTTTCTCATTTTCATGTTTCATGATGTTTTTCATTTTCATTGTTTTTGATTATTTTGTTAATTTTCATTACATTTTGTTTTATGTTTGGTCATTTTTTCAGTTTTTTAACATTTGTTAATTTTTTTGATTCAAGTTTTTGCTCATTTTTGTTCATTTCAATTATTTTCTTTGTTAATTTTTTGTTATTGTTATGTTAAAGTGCATTAGTCCTGGCCCGTGAGACAACAGAATTCTAAAACATGTTCAATCTTATTTAAGCAAAATTAGCTCCTCTGCCACAAAAAAAACAAAAAACTGTCCAATACTGTATTTCTGCTGTTTTCTCATACTGTAACTATATAGAGACCCTTAAAAATAAAGAAACTTCAAATCAACATATTTTTTAAACATCCCTACAGAAATCTTTAATGAACATATGGAAATGGAACAGATATAAATTTAGTTGTTGAGATATGGGACCTTTAACACTAATCCTTTGGGTCATTGCACATCCACAATACATTGTATTTGACATGCTTTACCCTTCTTATTTACCCACCTCAGCCTAGTGGGCACCAAGATTGTACATTTCACTGTCAGACATCAATCAGATTTTAAAAATCACTTTTGGCAGTAGAGTCAACACCACCATCCCTTACGTATAAAACATGATAATCTGATTAATTGCCAGCATTTAGTAACTGTTGTGTCAACAGAAAAGATGTAAAAAGAGACAGAACATCAGCTACAAATTATAATGTAAGTTCTCATTAATTTGCCCAGAGTCCTGGTAGGGAAAACTCCACACTGAAACCTGTCAGATTCTTCAGTGTTTACAAGACTATGAATGGTTTTGACAGACCTATTTCAGTTCAAATGAATCTATATCGATATCAGCTAATTTAGGTTCCACTGTTACACAGTACCTACTGCAGAGCGAACCTACGTAATAAAATGTCAGCACTCAAGGGATTTTTGATGCAGTACTACAAATGACCACTGAGGTAATTGGCAAGAAGACGAAGCAGCAGCTGAAGTGGACCGTGTCCAGTTCAGGGGTGCGATGGAAACCCTGAAACACAATGTAGCAAAGTGAACATTTTACACATTGGATCTTTGACTCTTTCTCAGCCAGCAATTTATAAAAAAGTTCCCAGGCATTGCCAGCATTTGGATGATTTTTTTTCAAGACTCACAGAAAATTTTCTTTTAGGAATAGCGAGACAGTGAATATATGTCAAAAGAAATATTAGGCTTTCAGCAATCATTTACAGGGATCTATTTTATTCCAGTTTCAACTGTTCTTTTTATAGCCACACCTAAATATTGGTAATTTTCATAAAAATACAGAATTTCAAACAAACAAAAACACACATTTTATCTGTAGAAAACACTTTGCACCCCCTTCTTACAGTTTCTATAAGATGTTCTTTACTTGTTTTTAACCATAGAGCACTGTAATATTTGACAAGAGGCACAAAGGTGTCAATTACACAATTACTACAAAAACACAGATTGATAGAAAATCTTGTCATTGTTGGGGAATAAGTTAGGATACATGTTATTTTATCATTGTGTTTATACTAAACTGCAACCTGAGATGTTTTGTGCCTTAGTCATGCTGCATCACCTTCATACACATCTGTCACTGAGGTATGCTGAATTACCAATGCAAGCTAATCTCTCAGACACTGGGGTCAATCTATGTCTGCTGAGGTAACATACTACAGATAATACTGTGGTGGACTAGTGTATTTTGTCAAGTGGCCTCCTAACACTAAACTGAGTAATGACACAGGCCAGGGGAGTTCCAGAAGAAACGGTTTTAACAGTCTCTACTTTGACAGCCGTAGCCGCTTCAATGTTCCCCTGGGGAAAACATTCAGAAAAGCTGTTTTTGTTCTTTTGTCTCAAAATCACAAAGAGCCTTTTTTGACTCTCAAATCAAAACACTCCAATGTTTATTCTGAATATGAAATGACCACAGTATATGTGCATGCATTTGATCCAACCAAAAAGTTTCTGATGTCGTCTTTGCTTATTAAAACACTTCATTATGTCCATTGGGGTCACAAGGGCTGTCGACACCAGGGAATATGCCAAGACTTTCTGATTTCTTATCTTACTGATTCTAACCCTATATTCTTTTGTTTCTAGAGGATAGCACTTACTTCATTTGTAATTTGGTCTGTTGGTCCGGCTCATGCTCAAAAACCTTGCCATAATTTAAGGTCAGATTGATTTAAAACTCTAAGTTTCAGGGTCCTTTCGCACCCAACTTACTTTGTCTGGACTTTCAGAATATCCACTTGAATTGAAACCAAATTTGCGTGATTGCCAGAAATCAATGTCAGTCAAAATGAATAGTGACCAAGGAACAGAATTCTGAGTGTTTTTTTAAAAAGGTTTTTTTTTACAAACAGTACTATCCCAGAAGCTGTAGCATCATCTATCCTAAAAGTTGATAGGATGGAGATCTGATAGTGATCAATAAACACGGCACGTTTCAAGTAAACTGGTTCAGACACTTGGAGCTATCGCACTCATATGACAAGCATGTGAACATGCAAGTGGGTCATGGAACCTTTGTTGGCAGGATATTATTACACTTACAACATCCAGTGTGAAAGAAAAAGTGAGGAAGTCAAATGTATAAAATATAGCAAAAAATCAAACACCCAAATGCAAAAATACCCTCAGTACTAATGGAGCTCACAGTGACGTGAAACAGATCAGAACTGAACCTATGTTGTTGTTTTTTGAAACATGCCAAACTCTGATGTGATTTCCCTGGAAGGAAGCAAGAACCAATTCACAATTTGAAGCGAGTGCATTTTGGTTACCGGTACATGAAATTTATTGTCAGAGTGAGTCACACGTGGCACAGAAACCCACAGATGAGTGCACCGCGTTGTGTCTCCACGTCTATTTGTCAGCTTTTGCTACGTCATTACTGAAAACTGAGCTGAACAATCATCACACACTTCCAGTTAAACTCTGTTGTTGGATTATCTTCGCTGATGATCGAATTTCAGCAAATGCTGTTCTGATTGGACCTCTAATACAGAGTGAAAAGGATCAGTTACATTCTTAATGCATCATCTTCAGTGTTTCCACATATTCAGAGGAAACTCAAGGAGCTATAAATGGGATTTGAAAACCTTTTCACAATCACTCAGCAGACAATATGAATTACAAGACACCAAAAGTTAACTGACAGCAGGATTTTTAGGAAAAAAATGCAATAACAATAGTTTGGATAAAGAAAAAAGTGATAAGTCAAAGTCAGTTTAACCTCAAAAAATGGTTTTGGCCCTAACTGAGTGTCAGCATAAATTAAACCTCTTAACACTCGCCACTTTTTTAAGCGTCTTTTTAGGATTTTGATATTTAGTGTTGGAGTTCTGTTTGGTGTGTGTAAATATGACTGGTTCTTGTAGCATTGTTTCTCCTCTTTAATTTGACTATGATTATATTTTTACATGACTGGTGCAGTCATTCTGGGTTTGGGAACTCTGATGTTCCCCCAACTGCACATAGCCCCAAATTTGGGGACCCTAGGAGTGAAGAGGTTAAGGTTCAAATGTTGCTTTGGGTAAAGGTTGGAAAATAGACCTAAATTATGACACAAAATGGTGCACAAATGCCTGAGTCATCTGATTTGAGACAGATTTCAGACAAATCTAATCTTCCAAAATGTTTTAATTATATCAGTTACTACTGAGATGTGCAATCTTGATTTCAGCAGTTCAGACGCAGAGTTTAATTTTCTGGCCACAGGAAATCCCCAACCACCTTCATCAAGCATCAGAGAAACATGAAATAGTGTTTTTCTGAGGATTGTCTTCCCACAACAAAGCTTTCATTTGCCTGCCCTTTTTCAGTGTTAAAACCCCAGCCACATCCCTGTATACATACACCAGCCTTTCACCATGGGTGTGTTTGCTGCTCAGCATTAACAGGTGAGACACCCTTGACACTGTAATTGCTTTCACCAGGTGCTTCAGTTGCTAGTGACTGAGCCTGAAGGCAATCAGCGAGACTAAAAAAATGCTGTGAATTAAAAAGCTTCTGCAATGGGCTGCATCAAACTCTGTCCATCTGTTCAGCGTATTAACAAGTGTTAAGAGTGAAGCAGGCTACGTTCATGAGACGCAGCAGTGCTTGGTAACTATGAACAACTGACTCATGCTTTGCTGTTGTTGTCTAGACATCGCACAGGATATGACCTCAAGCTGCAGCAACACTCACCACTGCTGGTTTCAACTCGATACAGTGTGCATGATCATGCCTGGTTTCATTTTCTAACAAATGAAAAACAGAACAACACTCATCCATTTATTATTGATTCATTAAGTCATTTGGTTCCTTTTAACTGATCCCATTTTGGGGTCAAAAGAGATGGAAAATGTTTGAACAATGGAACTGCCAGGATTCTGTGTTATGAAAACGACCAGACCGGTTATATTGGGATATGCACCTAGGTGATAAGGAGTATTTTTTTTTCTTTTTATCTGAATGAGTAAAATGAACAAAATAATCAAACTAACAAAAATCAATAGAGTAAGTAACAACATGAGCAAAAAGTAACAAACACAATCAAATAAAATACCAAAGAAAAGAATAACAAGCATAACTGAACAAAAAAACAACAACAAAGTAAACAAACAAGGGAGCAGAAATGGACAATAATCAAGTAAATTAACAAAATGAACAAACTACGCAACAACATGAGCAAAAATTCGGAAATGAATTAACACAAATGAATAAGACAAGCACACATGGACAAAAATGCAGAAAATAAACAAGAAAAACCCAAAACGTATAAGTAAATTAACAAAATGAAAAAATAATTCAAAATAATACAATAGGCACAAATGAACAAAACAGCAAAATCTGGAAAGAGTAAACAAAATAATCAAATAAATAAAAAAGGAACACAAAATATAGAAGAATGATTTTCTCTCTCTCTCTCTCTCTCTCTCTCTCTCTCTCTCTCTCTCTATATATATATATATATATATATATATGAGGCTGTTATAAATTCTTGCTTATGTGATTAATCTCTACTTGAGTTATTTAGATTTTTTTAAATTGTTGTATTAGGTAATTCTCTTCCAAAAGAATGTCTCGAGGCATATCGTGACTGCTTTGTCATTACTGTGTTTAGTCTTCTAGTTTTATAATCTACAACACTAAAACATAAAAAATGTCTTTAAACAAGGCATATTACCCTGTTTAAAATTCTAAATACATACCGTATTGTGGAGCCTGCTTAAAACATGCATTTTAAGTTTCAACCTTAATCCCACTCAGATCATCCCATCATTGTGTATGTGTGCAAATGCCACATTATCGGTCATACTCTAAATAGGCTGGGGGGGGGGGTGACCACACCCCTTTTCTGTAACCACACCCATTTCTAGTGACCACACCCATTTTCTCTCATTGCCATGGGTACCGCCACATAGATGCCCTGTTAGTGTCAAAAATCTTGGGTTCTGAAGGTTGAGACAGAGGATAGTAAATTTATATTTGTGACATCACAACACAACAGAAACTGAAGTGGCTTGTTGAGTTAAATGAGGTGTCTGGGGGTGTTTCTGTAGAATGAATATGGATAGTTTATTTTCTGATATCAGTGATTTAACATATCCTTTATATCATACACCTACTGTTGGCTGAAAACTTAAAATGTCTAATAGAGCAAAATGTATTACATGCAGGGGTGGGCAATGAGGGCCAGAGCCCCGCTTTTTTTTTCCAACTGTCTCTTCCTTACCCATTGTGTCTGCTCCACCCACTGTATCTTCCAGCTTCTGATTGACTGAACACACCTGGTCCAGGTAATCTACAGTGGGTAGGGCAGAGACAGTTGGAAAACATGCAGGGACACCGGCCCTCAGTTCCTGGAATTGCAAACCTCTGCATTACAGTGTGGGTAAATTTGACCCAGTGGCTGTTTTAGGTACAAGTTCCATTATTTTTATTCTGGGTTTGGATTATTTTTATCTATTAGGAGTATAAACTAGAGGTTGACCGATTATTGTCCGAGCCGAATATCGGTGCCGATATTTGGAATTTTGACGTATATCGGTTACAGTGATTTTTTTTTTTTTTAATCCAATGGGCCGATATCAAGAAATCAGTTAAAAACTGTTTTATTTCAGCTCAGACGCTGCTGAGCTTTTGTCGTGTGGTTCTGCACATGACAAAACACGTTTTTGTGTTTGAGCAAAGGCATGTGTCGAAGGTAAATGTAGAAAACGCTCCCGAAATTGTAATAAACATCACACTGCTCTATATCTCACAACCTCTTCTAACGTTACATGTGCAGCAGAATAACATATGTGCAAAGTAAACATTAGCAGTTCTGCTAAGCTAGTAGCACCTCCCAACATGTCTTTGAATTACTTGAAACAGTGCTGTTATTAATACCGATGTGGAAATAGTCCGTGATTGTAGACACCTGTGTGTGTGTGTGTGTGAGAGAGAGAGATTGAGAGAGAGCGCGTAAGAAATTCAATTCAGTCTTGTTTTGTTGCAGGGAAACACAATGGGATGAAGGCCGACTAGTTTTTAGCATAACATTAGCTCACCAGTCCTGCTCTCAGTGGACTAGGTACTGTATGATCAATGGGTTGAATGTACAGTGGGGACAATAATTATTGGGAAATGTAAAAATGTGCAAGTTCACCCATTTAAAAAGATAAGAGAGGTTT
>JAQQAE010004717.1:0-18436 GCA_029823295.1 Pseudamia nigra | reverse complement strand
AGGGGGTGCACTTTTTTTTTTTTTTTTTTTTTTTTGGCCAGGCAGTGTATTTTTTTTCCCCCATATACTGCTTTAAGTCTTTCTCCTGCGAGTCTGATGCATGTGGATGCACACATGTGAGTCTCTCTGTGTGCGTTTCCTGCTGGATTCCATTAATGTTCAGAGAGCCAGTCAGGGAGCAGTCTGTCTTTGAAGTGCTGTGCTGCTGTAATATAGGCAGCATCCAGGTTGGTAAAGCCCCATCATTACCATATCCCTGTGAGGATGCAGTGTGATGCTGCCAAAGCTGGAGTGTGGGGGAGCGGCTTGGCCTTATTACACAGTAACACTATGCTCACGCACTCTGCCATTATCACTGAGGATTAGAGAAATATAAGCATAAAATGAGGGTACGCTTGCATTTTTAGGCTAACTGCCTATGATGTACTTGGGTATATGTCTGATCTCGGGGCAGAACGCTAACACCGAAAGACTATTTGCGGACAGAGGTGACATTTTAAGGCTTCACAAAACAAACTATAATGTTATTGAGAAGCTGTGGTGAAGCACATTACGAATCATTATAATGACACACGGTTACTGTTAACCCACAATGAAAGCCTTTGTGCGGGTCAGCCAGTTGAAATGATGAATGCCACTCTGTTCTCCTGCACTGGCTATCTGGCCCAGGAAACAAAGTGTCACTTTGTGCCTCCTCAGCACAGCAGCACTAACAGACACCGTAGAAAGCCCGTCTCTCCTCACTCAGCGCTCACACTGCCCCGGTCCCCGCTGACACACCTCCCCTCACATGGGCCCAGTGTACATGTGCTCCAGCGCATCACGCGTCTACACCCATGAACCCACACTGACAGGTTTTTTTTTTTTTTAAATGTCAGAGCACGTGACTGAGCCTTAGCGGGGCAATCAAACTTTCATTAATTTGACTGTATCGAGGGGTGTTTTACACTACCCGCTCTCTACGCCCACACATTTACACACAACCAAGCCCACAGCGCATCTGACACCTGACTCCAGGTAATGCCCTAGATCCACAGTGACAGCAGGCAGGTGGAACGGCCACTCGTAGACACCGAAGCACACACAGCGACTGCAGGACGGTAAGACATTCTCATACGGATCTCATAGTTCAGCCCTTTTCGGCAATGTCTAATACTAATTTAGGTGCTGTGGTGGCACAAGAGTCAACATTTGAGGATTTTTTTTTTTTAAATTAGTCAAAGAGGAATGCCTTAGAATTAGCAAAAGATTTCATGTCATTCGGTCAATTACATCATTATTACTGCAATACTCTTATTTGGTTGCATTTTGTTTTAACTGTGATCATTAAGTCAAAACGCTGCTTCAGCGTAAGCGGAGGACTTGTTTACGACTGACCAGTGTATCAGCGAGTGTGGAAAATATAACGATGGTCATGTAATACAAGCTGCGTGTCACGCTAATATCCAGTGTTTCTCCACATGCAACCTTTAGATGAATAGAGCGTAGACAAATGCCAGGAACACCGTACAGGATGTCAGGAGAGAAAAACGTGAATGATATGCAAGTGCCTACATGTTGGACTGAAGTGTTTTGCTACTACTACACGAGCAGATGCTGCTGGTGTTTGTTGTAGTGTTCGGACTTAAAGTCGCACCTGAATGCATCTCGTCCTTCCTCTCTATGGGCATGTTTATGCCCGTCAGGAGAAGGAATAGGTAGTTTGTTTTTTTTTTTTTAAAACTGTCCCGTGCAAATGGGAAAGGTGTAAATCATTCAAGAATGAGTTTTGCTCTTAGGATGCATCATCACTGGAAACTTTTTGATTCCATCAACAGATTTTATTGATTGATTTCATTTACTACCCCTTAACCCTCACGAGGGTCGGGGAGTGCGCTGGAGCCTATCCCAGCTGACTTGGGGTGAAGGCGGGGTACATGAGTTGCCAACTCATCACAGGGCTCATTTATAGAAACAATCATTCACACTCAAATTCATACCAACTGGCAATTTAGAGTGACCAATGAACCTAATCCCTAGTGCATGTTTTGGTTGCGGGTGGAAGCTGGAGTACCTGGAGCAAACCCACGCAAACTCCACACAGAAAGGACCCCCCCCCCCCCAAAAGACCTCCTTGCTAAGCACTGCACCACCGTGTCACCCCGTAAAGGTTAAGTCATCCCCTTTTCAATTCAATTCCATGCAATTGTATTTCTTGTATTCCTTCACGGGTAGTTAGCATCTCTGACATCTAAAAGCTTCTGCAAGAAATTGAAAAACTGAGGTCACTTTTTAGCCATGGTCTGGTATTACTGGCTTTCTCTCTCTTTATATAAGCAGCTAAAGATGTATATGGTTATATTGAGAATCATCTTTTAATCCATAATCTAAAACACTCGGATCACATCTTCATCCAAAAATAACAGGCATGAATGCCTATTTTACATCAACCTAAAGAAATAAAGTATGTTTTGCACTATAATTAGAGGCAGAATTATCACATAGTGCCTGAGTTGCTGAACTCACGGTTTTGGCAGCAGTTATGTAACTGAAAGGTACGTGATTAATCACCACACACCTTTTGATATTTCTTTTTCATATTAATGATTGCACAACCCTTGAGCACGTAGTGCATAAAATAAAAAGGGCACAGTCCATCATTTCCCTCTACTGGCATTTGGCTGCAGCGAACACAGCCCCATCACATGCAGTGTTGTGCATATGCAGGTCTGCGTTTGTACCAATAATGGTCTGGTGCCGAGGTAATTATGCGTAGCATCTCTGGCCCCAGTTACTGTAATCAGGTTGCCATGGAAACCAGAGGTGTCTCAAACTTCAGAGAACAGTAAAGAGTGGGCAAGAAAAAGTTGATGAGACATCAGCCTTTTCATGAAGCCTTTTGAGGCTCCAGAGAAAACGGCTATGGTGAAAATGCTGCAGTTATTTTAATCTTGTTTGTCTTTGTCACCTCATCAGTCCCAGTAGATCTACTAGACCATCTCTCCACATGCCATCCTCCATACCATGCTCTCCATCATATCCCACTTTCTCTTCACCTGATGCTAACAAAACCCGACCTGCTGTTTTATCTCTGTTTTGTATTTATTTCAATATTTTCTCCCAAAGCCACAGTGGAGGCAGCACCAACGTTCATCTGGGTAAAATAATCTTTGTGTGAAAGAGCAGATCGATGTTCCCTAAGGTTTTACTGCAGTGGTGTGCGGCCATCTCGGGCTGTGCAGCTGAAATAGGTAAACTGCCACGTTTGTCTGTCTGCTTTGTCAACAAGCTACTTGTGCTGTAAGGTTATGGCACCTGGTCGACACCAACACTGCTGCAACACCAAGCTATGCCATTGGACTCTGGTAGTTGTTGCCTGCTCCGGTGCAGAGCTGTGTCACTGTCAAATGATGTTGAGCTGCTGGGTCAACGCAGCATCGTGTTATGCCACCGCCATACTCTGATGCAGCTGTATCCTTGTCAAAGGCATTTCTCTGCTTCTACAGGGCACATGGCTGCTCCTCATGCTTATGTCATCCCATCACTAGCTGTACGCCCAAGTTTGTTTTCTGCAGGAGCAAGACTACACTCAACACATCACACAGGCTCTTTAACACACAGACACCACGTCTGGTCTTGCAAAGTGACCATGTAAAAAACAGACAAACATTAAAAAAATAAAGAGAATGGACAGTATCTCACTGTCAACAAGCAGACAAAACCTTTTCTCACACTGTCTGTGTTCACACACTCTTACTGCCAAACATGCTTGTTTGCTCCTTGTTCTGCGCTGGCCAGAGTCAGTCAGCACAAAGGGCCTATTTTGGTGAGACATTTCTGAGAGAGTCTGTCCGACTCCGTCACCCTCAGGAAGGAAGCCCACGGCATGTTGATCCCACTGGAGACAGCGGGCTTCTCTCTGGCTCGCTCAGTACTGTCTCACACACTCCTGTATTCTTCAGTCGGACATTTCCGCAGTACATCAGAAAACCTCTGGCTCAGCTGTGCTGCAGACAGGTGCTGACTGTTGGCAAGACGATGCAGAGGTTTAGTCTGTGTTTGGTTTGTTCCTGTCATGTTAGGGATGGTGAATAAGAGGAGGACCATGTGGTTTATGAGATTATTCCCTTTTTACTTCCATGGTGAATCATCAGCAGTGATGTGGATTGGTGAACTACAAACAAGTACTTTTAACGTCCAGTGTGTAGGACTTTGGGGGTTTAGGTGGATACAAATGCAGAAATTTCACATAATGGTACTACTTATGCTTTCATTAGTGTATAATCTGTATAATAATTTAAGAGCTGTGATTCGATTACCTTAGATTGAGCTGCTGTGGAGATGTGTATCGTCGCTCAAAATGCACTTAATGTTCTTTACTCTGGTTTGCAGCAGGTGGTGTCTACTGTGAAGGTGCGTTACTATTACAGACTATGATTGGGTGTGGATGAGATGTGTGTAATGTACTTTAAAAAGCCAAAATTTAGAAGCCGAGGACTTGTCATGTCTTTAGGAGCTGCTGTAGTGGAGGGTGAGACGGAGGGTACTCAGCTGCAGTTAGACACTTTACCACTAGATGTCGCTAAATCTTAAACAGTGGAAGTGCTACCACAGTGTATATTGTAGTGCTTTGCTGTCTGTTTACCTGCAACGTGCTTTGTGTATTTAACTACGGAAACCATATTCTGCACAGTTTGGTCTTTTTTTTTTTTTTGCTGTATTTGAACCCCACTGACTCGTTTTTCTTTCTTTCACCTCTACATAACAATGCTACGCACTCACGTTATTCATATTTTCAAACAGTTTTAATATCTTGAGCACTAAATTGCAATAACACAAGACCAAGAAACTTTTCAGTGAATGCAAAAGTATCACTATTCATAGCAATGTTATATTTTGTTATAATTTGATGTCACGTTTACTGTGCCAGTTTGATATTTTTTCACAATTGTTGTTAACTTTAACTTCTTATTCTAAGTAGCTTTAGCTAAAGATAAAGCATGCAGGATTCCTCTTGCCGTGTTGACACATTATTCAAACTTGCCCACCTCTGCTCACAGACGGGATGAGACAGGCTCGATGAAGGAGATGCCATTATAACATTACAGGAGACACAAAAAGATGCTGATTTTTTTTTTTGGTGCTTTTCAAAGTGTGTACAGTCTATAGCAGACATAAACTCACCCACAACACTGCAAACCTCTTGTGGGAAAGCTCTGGAAAGAAATTTAACCAAAAACAGATTGCCCATGTATTCGTCTTGCAAACCGAGCCTGAGCTGCTTCTGACCCAATGAGCTGTGTGACGCTCTGATTGGCTGAAGATGTAAACACTGTGCTGTGACTGGCTAGATATCCAAACGCTCTCTTAATTGCATGAGTGACCCGTTCAGAGGAAAATCAGAGAGTTAAGAGAAAAACAGAAAATCCTGGCAGAGGGGAGGGCCTGTGCAGCTAAGCCCACTCTGACAGCGACACAAGCGATTAAGGAGATTATTAATGTACTAGGTTGTATATTTATTTAGGTGAGTTTTAGGAATACAAGTTGCATTTAACTAAACATTTATGGCTTTGCTGTTTCACTCATTCCACTCTGAAATAGATGCTTTTCAGGTTCCTTTTCTGACCTGATCGCTGAGCAGAGCAAAACGTCATCGTCCTGAACATGAACATTTTCACTCTGCTCCTGAAAGATGACTTTTTTTTTTTCCCTCGATAATGTCAGCACTTAGTTTTCCCTGCATCAATAATCTGTAACGACTTGACCTCAGACGACTCCTCGTTCTTTCAATGTAGCAAAGATTTTTCATGATCAGAGGAAGGTAGTACTCCACTACATTTACTCCTTTTACATATACTTGTCTTTTTTTTTTTTCCCCAAAAGTTATTTTTTGCAGAATATGTTTTAATGTTATATTTGTGATGAAGACATTGTACTTTTAACTCAGTTACATTTGTTCAAGGTCAGTGAGTAGGAGTAGTTTTCCTCCAAATGGCAAAGAACAATTAAATTCTGCTCTGCTACTTTGTCAGACAATAACGGCAGAATGAACGAAGCCATAAAATGAGTAAAAAGTGATCCGTTAGTAAACTAACCAACAAAATGAGCAAAATAAACAAGAACAAAATAACCAACAAAATGAGGAAGGATGAACAAAAATAACTGGGAAAAGTACGAACTCCGATTCCAGTGAAGTTGGGTCGTTGTGTAATGCATTAATAAAAACCGTAAACGAGACGATGATTTTCAAATTTTTTTCAACCCGTGTTCAAACTGATCAACTTTATTGTTTTTTGAATTTGATGCCTCCAGAAGAGCTGGGACAGGGGCAACGACAGACTGGGAAAGTTGAAGAAAAAAACGCATTTGGAACATTTCACAGGTGAACAGATTAAAATGGAAATAGGCGAGTGTCATGATTGGGTATAAAAGGAACATCCCCGAAAGGCTCATTCACAAGGAAGGATGTGGTGAGGTTCCCCACTTTGTGAACACGTGTGAGTAAGTTGTCCAACAGTTTAAGGACACTGTTTCTCAATGTAAAATTGCAAGGAATGTATGGATTTCATTATCTACAGTCCATAATATCAAAAGATTCACAGAATCTGGAGAAATTTCTGCAAGTAAGCGTCAAGACAGAAAACCAACACTGAATGCTTGTGACCTTCGATCCATCAGGCAGCACTGCATTAAAAACAGACATCATTCTGATATTACTGTACACTTGGAAGCGGAAGCCATGTACTCACTCACTCCCACTCATCCAATCATTCACTCTTCACCAATACTAACACCACATTTCATATAAAATCATATCAAAACCTTGCACACATCTCAATCACTCAATTTATTCCCAAAACCAAAGGCAATATTACAACAAAATTACACCAATACTGCTTTCACACCATCTAACACCCACACTCTTGCATTACCACATGGGCTGAGTTAACGTAGTTCATCTCTACATCTACAAGTGCAAGTTAAAGCTCTACCATGCAAAGTGAAGGACAAACGCTGCTGGTTTCTATGGACCTGAGCTCGTCTGAGATGGACTGACGCAAAGTGGAAAAGTGTGCTGTGGTCTGAAGAGGCCACATTTCAAATTGTTTTTGAAAATTTTAGGTGTCATGTCCTCTGGACTAAAGAGGAAATCAACATCTTTGATGGTATGGGGGGTGTGTTAGTGCCCCCCCCATAGTGTACATCTATGAAGGCACCATTAATGCTAAAAGGTACAAACAGGTTTTGTCGCAACATACTGCATCCAAGCCACGTCTTTTCAGGGACAAGTTCAGTGAGACAATGTCAAGACCAAGGGGCAACGACCGGGGTTGTTCAGTGAGGCCAATGCGGAAGTAACTTTACGTTGTAATACCAACGCTGGGCCGCTCCAAGAAGCTTTTTTCCCATAGATACATTGGACTTCTATCTGAAAATACTAAGTGAATACATTTTTTTCATGGGTCATCATGGTCTCAAAACGTTTTATTTGGACCCTCTAATAAGTAATGTGATGGTCCATCTTGGCATGAACGCTTCGTAAACCCCGCTGCCGTTCATCCAAATATGGTTGCATCCTATTTTTGGCTCCAGCATGCCATCCAGGCGGTGACAAGTCGATTGACCTCAAAACGGCCCTTCAGAAACCAATGGGTGACGACAATGTTACTTTGTTCATAATATACACAGTCTATGGTCAAGACACATTCTGCACGTGTTACAACAGCGTGGCTTTGTATTAAAGTGGGGGTGCTACTGAGGACGACTGCAGTTGGAATTCTATTCCAATCTTACTTGATGCACGACTTCAGTTGCTCAACAGCCCGGGCTCCCTGTTGTCATATTTTGAAAGGAGACAAGTGTGGACGCTTGAATGTTGTTAAAAGGAAAGGTGATTGTCAGATTTATCATCAAACTTGATCAACCCGAAAAAGCATAAACTGTGATTTATGATGATTAACCATAAACCCAAAACCTAATAAGGAGACCCTTGGACACATAGTTGAATGAAAAGGTTTCTTTGCAAAGGGAAGAGCCTCCTCCCAGGAGCTTGGAATCCCCAGATCTCTTCAAAGCTTCCTCCTTCGCTCAGATGTTTTATTAAAACACAAAAAAGGGCATAATCACATATATCATTGGTTACAGTATTCATTAATTATTCAACATTGGAGCTATACAGATTCTATCTAGACACATTAGGCAGATACACAATGCTTCTGCTAATCACATCTGCAAGGACAGACCACGATAGTTGAGACAAAACAATGTATGTGTGTAAAGATCAATTCTCAGTGGAAAAGTACAGCACTCAAAGCAAAGGCACAAGAGAGAAAAAGAAGCATTCAGCATATAAAGGCACGTGAAACTTAATATATGTTCACTGAGGAAAATGATAACAAATGTATTCTTAACTCTAACAGTGATGAAACATAGTGGTAAACATGACCCTGTCCCAGCTGTTCGGGAATGTGTTGCAGGCACCAAAGTCAAAATTAGTCAATATTTGCAAAAAAAAAAAAACACAGGACTAAAGTTTCTAATGTTTGTCAGTTTAATTATTAAATATCTTGTCTTTGGGGTGTCTTCAACTGAATATACTGTAGGTTGAAAAAGATTTGCAAATCATTCTATTCTGTATTTATGTATGTTTTACACAACGTCCCAGCTTCACTGGAATGGAGTTTGTATTTGAGTATTACCCACCTCTGCCCACAACTGTTCATGACCCAGACAACAGCTTCAGCAACAGCCACTTTTACAAGACGTAACCACTTTTTGATAACAATGCTGGAGGCGACGATAAGCCAAATGAAAAGCCAGACATGTTAAAGTCAAACTGCAGCTCAGTTCATGAGGCTCAGTAAATGTTCAGCGGTCCTCGGTTCCAAACTCCGTCCTCCATCCGGTCTCTCAGCTCAGCTCATAGTTGCTCTTTTTCCTCCAGCAGTAAAGCAGATAACAACATCCCCGTGTTCACTTCCTTCTCCTCTCACCACAGCCGAGGCGTGCAGTGACCATGGCCACGGAAACTAAGCATGACACGCATTTAGAGGTAACCGAATCCAAAGGCCCAGGTAAATAGGAGAAAATGTAGTGCTCTTACAGAGATCTTAAAGAGACGGCGCTTTAAAAAAAACAACATAATGATAAAATAATCACTCTTGCGTCGCTGTCTCTTTAAGAGCTGCATGGTGTGGTGATGGATTTGACTTGATAGAAGAATCCATTAGAGATGCTGGCGTGTGCTGTGTTCATGTGTTGGATTCTAAACTTGTTTGACACCTACTTCTCCAGCTTTTCATCCCTTTAAGCAAGACGGAAGGAGATTAAAGAGCAGCATGAGCAATGTAAAGAAAAGGGAATATAACACTTAATTATCAGTGTCAGGATGAGTTTTAATTTATTTCAGTTGTGACATAAATGGTCGATTAACAATTTTACACCATCTCGAGTGTTTCCTGGGGCCCTTTATGTTCTCTGTGTGCTTTATTCAAAGGCATGGGGATGAGTCTGCAGTACCTGTGCTTTCAGGGCTGAACAAAAATGAACAGACTAATTAATCATTTAAAAAAGTGAAAAAATGAGCAATGATGAAATAACTCGGAAAAATTAACAAGTTGAACTCTATAACTAATAAAACTGAACAAAAATCAAACAAGATATCAAAGTGAACAAAATAATCAAATAAGATACCAAAAATGAGCAAAATAACGGACAAAATTATTTTTAAAAAATTAAGTAACAAAATGAAAATAAATCTAAATAACTGGAAAAATGAACAATATAACTGATAAAACTAAAGAAAACAAGCAACAAAATTAGCAAAATCAACAAAATAACTGGGAAAATGAACAAACAACATAATTAATGAAATTGAGTAAAAAATGAACAAAATGGTCAAAGAAGAACAAAAAATGAACCAAATAATTAACAGCAACAAAATAACTTGGAAAAATTAACAAAATGAACGATGTATATAACTAATAAAACATGAATAATGAAGTCCGCTAAAACTAAACAAAAGTGAACAAAACAAGCAATGACATGAGCAAAATGGTCAAAAATAAGCGTGAATATTAACATAATGAACAATATAATTCATAAAACACAACAAAAAAGAAACGAGTAAGCACCAATATTAGAAAAAAATGAACAAAATAATCAAATAAGATAACAAAAATAACCGGGAAAATTATCAACATAAACATGACTAATAAAATTAAACAAAAGTGAACAAAACAAGCCACAAAATGATCAAAAATGAGTGTTAATATTAACATAATGAACAATATAATTCATAAAACACAGCAAAAATGAATATTAGCAAAAATGAACAATATAATCAAATAAGATAACAAAAACACCAGGAAAATGAACAAAAATGAACAATGTAACAAATTTAACAAAAATGAACAATGATTCAATATAACCAATGAAATTAAACAAAATTAACAAAACAAGCAACAAAATGAGCAATAATCAAAATAGCTGCGAAAATGAGCAATATATTTTATAAGACAGAACAAAAATTAACAGAATATGCACCAACAGTAGCACTCTAACAATATAATCACGTAAGACAACCAAATAAACAAAAGAAGCAAACAAGAAGTTGTTCAATTTGTTATATTCACTGATCTAATAGTATGAATTGAAACCAGAAGAGTCTGGCTGCAGAGGACTAGAATTAAAAGTGGTGAATCGAAGAGTTAAATAATGACACGCTGCTGCAGGGACTCGTCTACTTTGCTGAAAAAGTGCCCTGTCTTGTTTCATGCATGAATGTGTGAGCAGGCCCACGGCGTTGCATTATCGGCTTTGTTCCAGAGTAAAAACACAGGACAGGCCGTGATGTTGGAAGAGTGCGCAGCACATTCACTCATTGCACTCTGACACGAGCCCACTGAAGACACACCGTCCACACTACGGGACAAAAGCTGAAGAACATGCCAATTTTTCCAGTTTTTATTGACATTCAGGCACTTCAAGTCCAATGAATAGCTCGAAATGGTACAGAGGTAAGTACTGAACTGCCAGAGGTTAAAAAAAAAAGTTGAGGTTACCCAAAACTGAAAAATAATGTACATTACAGAATTATACAAAAATGCCTTCTTCAGGGAACAAGACATGGGTTAACAACTTAAAGCCGTTCTGCACCAACAGAGGTTGATCAAGCCTTCAGAAAGAGAAAAAGAGGCTACTCTGATGTCTGCATAGCTTTCTTGCTGCAACTCGACCTGTCAAACCTGCAGCTCGAAGACTTCTGGTCACAGTTGAAACGGAAACTTGCTTACTACGACCAGTATTAAGCTGTGCTGGAAGCTGTTGTCCTGTGAGCCACCTATCACACAAGCTGTTGACTCTCAGAAACTTGTCTTCTGATTCTGATTGTGACTTTGGGCTTGTCAGACCACATCCCATCAGTTTCTGAGTGTCTTTTGAAACTGTACTCACTGACATTTTGAGTTTGTCCAAAATTCCTCTGTAGGATGGACCTACACTTCTAAGTGTTATGATGGTCTGTCTCTTTTCTCACCATTTTATAGCAGCACAATACTGTTCAAATAATGCTCACGAGGGTATGGTACCACAGTGTGTTCCACCTCTGCTTTTAGGTTTGTTCAACATCTATTGGTGCAGAACAGCTTTAAGTTGTTTAACCATATCTTGTTCCCTGGAAAAAGGTATTTTTGTTTAATTCTGAAATGTACTTTTATTTTTCAGTTTTGGGTCACCTTAACTTTTTTAACCTCTGACAATCCCACTCTTACCTTCCAACCATTTCAAGCTATTCGTTGTGCTTGAACTGCTAGAATTTCAATTATTATTTTTTTTTTTTAATGGAAAAATTGGGGTGTTCTAAAACTAGCTCAAACTGTCTTTAATGTTTGTGGCCTTTTAATTCCTTTACTAACGATAGGTGGATAGGAAGCAGAAAGAGATGGCACGGTCTGAACTGTAATCATTGTCACTCTAGGATGTGGAGTACTGGATCAGGTGAGCCACTGGGCTGCACCTTTTTCTTGCATTATTCATGTATGTTATGTAACCCCTCAATCCTCTGTAGGGGTCACAGGGGGCTAAAGCTGATCACAGCTGACAATAGGGGAAGACGGGATACACCCTTAATAGGTCACCAGTTCATTCCAGCTCTGACATTTAATGGAGACAAACAGCCATTCACTGTCACAATCACAACTCTGAGCAATTTAGAGTGACCAGTTAACCTATTACGGTCGTGGACTGTAGAGTAGAAGGGAGATGGAGTACTTTTAGAAAACCTAGAGATGCATGACAACGTGTAAACCGCACACAGAAAGACCCTGGATGGCTCAACCTGGATTTGCACTCAGGACTTTCTTGATGTGAAAAGACGGTGCAGCATTGCTCTATTGTATGGTTTTATTTTGAGGGTTTTAATTGTATCAAAAGTAACTACAACCCCGACACTAACAGGCTGAATGTAAGGGCTAACTACAAACAAATAGAGGATCAATGAATACCCTGCGCATGTGCACAGAGTCACGGTCATAATTTTTGAATGTGCCACATATGAAATAATTTTATGACTTCATTTTGGCTCTATCAGACTTTTAATTCAATCACATGATGTCAAATAATTTTAGCTACTTTGTGACTAAGATTAGTTCTGTAGCCCCATTGGCTGCTGGGCCATCATCAAAAATATATTGTGGGTATGAAGTCATGTTATAACTTCACTATGACAGTGTGATATTCTTGATACACAGGATTATATTGTCATTGACCTTGACTGTGACCTTTGACCTGTCAGCCCAAAAAGTAAATCACCTCTAGATATCTATCCAAGTGATATTACCACCAAGTTTGGTGAAAATTTTTCCAAACCCGCCAGCTTCCTTTACTCTTTGTCGCAGGTAAGTAACTAAGAGTCCGGTGTCAGAAACGGAATAATGAAAATAAAAACAGAGTCATTATTTCAATTTCAAGAACCTCTAGATGTTCTTGATGTGCGGTTGCTGGTTGTGGATCGGTCCAGTGTCTGTGGTGATTGTTGTTCTAGCTCCGCTCTTTTCTTTTGTCTCTCCTCTGTCCACTAACCCCGACCCGTCGAGGCAGATTTCCGCCTACCCAGAATGTTGGTTCTGCTGGATGTTTTTCTAGTTGTCTAGCTAGTTCACAGAATGTGACTGTCGGTCCACACCAATCATTTTGTTCACTGACATATGATTGTTAAAAAATTAATTATGAAACACTTGTATAGAAAAAGAATTACTCTAACAACAGGTGAGTGACCGCTGTCACGCAATAAAAGAAGTTAGACCCACTTTTGCATTAGTTTTGGAACAACCCTCTTTACCATGTAGTTTTTTAAAATCTCCCGCCCGAACAAATGTCCCAAACTATCCAAACGTGGTGTGAGTAGTCAGGGTAGGGGGATGGGTTACTATGTCAACAATTCATATATTTCCTGGTCAGAAAAGCCATGTGTACTGTAAATTCAGCCTGTATTTACCATTCCACACCAGGACAGCATCTCCTTCACAGCTGAGGATCTAGGTGAGGAAATGAGTTCACTGTATCATTTCCCATCATGCCTCAGTTATAGCGAGCAGCATGCGAGGTGAAATCCCACACCGGGTGCTACTTATAGCTCTGAAAGGGATACCCGCCGAGCCCCGAGGACGCCTGTCTGCACAGCGGTGTAGAGTAGCTTTGTGGCTGTGTAACCTCACCCACTCAGCCCTTCCAGCGGAGCTTCTCAGACACACAAGTAAATACAACGAGTCCACACGGGCAGCAAAACACAGCCCTGAGCGCTAGTATGCAGATTACATCGTGTAAGCCGTACATTTCGGGGGGATTTGTCCCCCTCAATATCAGTAAAACACTATGCAGCCGTTTGTCTCGTAAATTCCATCATTATCGTTCATTTTCTTGACTATTGGTATATTTTCGTTCATGCCGTTGCTTGTTTTTACTTGTTTTGTTTGTCACCTTGATCATTTTGTTCATCTTTGGCACCCATGTCTACAGTATTTTGGCTTTTTTTTTTTTTTGCAAATTCTCTTTAATTATTTTGTTCATTTAGATTTATTTTCTTGATTATTTTCTTCATTTTTATCTATTTTCTTGATTATTTTGTTCATTTTTACTCATTTCCTGAATCTTATGTTCATTTTAACTAATTTACTTAATTACTTTGTTCTTTACTCATTTTCTTGATTATTTTGTACCTTTTATTCATTTTATTGATTATTTTATCATTTTCACTCATTTCCTTGACATTTTACAAATGATTATTAATTTTTGCTCATTTTCCTGATTCTCTTGTTCATTTTTACTTATTTTGATGATTATTTTCATCATTTTTGCTCATTTTTCAGATTATTTTGTTCATTTTTACTAATTTTCATGATTATTTTGTTCATTTTTACTTGTTTTTTGATTATTTTGCTCAATTTGACTCATTTTCTTGATTCATTTGTTCATTTTTTTGGTCATTTTCCAGATTATCTTGTGCATTTTTACTCTTTATTTTTAG
Source organism: Pseudamia nigra (assembly GCA_029823295.1). NCBI lineage: Eukaryota > Metazoa > Chordata > Actinopteri > Kurtiformes > Apogonidae > Pseudamia > Pseudamia nigra. The sequence goes on along the minus strand of JAQQAE010004717.1, from coordinate 3,933 downwards.
CATTTTCATGATTATTTTATTTTTAGCATTTTCATGATTATTTTATTTTTTGCTCATTTTCATGATTATCTTGTTCATTTTTTACTTTTTTTTCTGATTTATTTTTAGCATTTTCATGATTATTTTATTTTTTGCTCATTTTCATGATTATCTTGTTCATTTCTACTCATGTTCTTGATTATTTTGTTCATTTCTACTCATGTTCTTGCTCATTTCCCCCCCTCCCAATGCTCAGACTAAACCTACGCTCTTGTATGAACCAGACCCTCTTGTCTTCTTGATCTTTGGAATCCCCACGAGCGTTATGTTATTCCGTTAACACATGGGAACGTCTCGTTTGTGGCTTAGACTTTACAACTTCCCACAATGAAGCATCATGAGGAAATTGAGACACTGACCAAAAGTCCAGGAGTCGTAAAGTGTACGCGCTGTGAACCAGGGCATCCACATGTACATGAAATGTCTTCAATTCAATTTTACGAAAAAATTGCGTTTGAATTTCCCAGGCCTTCATCACTACAGACGTTTGATCTAAAGTCCACATTGCCTATAATATTTTTAATGATTATTGTTTGTTTTGGTGCTAAGTTTGTCAAGTTTTTCTTTATATCATGGGATATTTTGTTGAATTTTTGGAAAATTTTGGTTTTTCTTTGGGATATTTTGTTCATTCATGGTCAAGTATGTGTTATTTTTTTTTCATCATTTTGTTAATTGTTTTGTTCAGTTTCGTTCATTTTGATCATGTTTGCCTTCCTTTGTCATATTATTTGTTCATTTTTTGGTGAACTTTTTCATTTTTTGGTCATTTTTGTTTGTTTTCTTGATTTGTTTGTTCATGTGGCAGCTTTATTTAATTGTCTTGCTCATTTTATGAATTTATTAATTTAATCTTGATTTAATGTTGTGAGCTCTAACATTGTTTTCAGTGTTTTAGTTCATGTTGGTGGTCATTTAATTCATTTTCTTCTTTATTTTCTTCAGTTTCTTGTCAGCTTTACTCATTTGAAGATGACTTTGTTGCTTATTTTTTATTTCATTTGCTTGTTCATTTTGTTCTTTGTCGTCTTCATTTTTCAATTTCTTCATTATTTTGTTCAACTTTACTCCATTTCTTGACTATTTAGTTTTTTTTTTTCAAATTTTCCTGATTATTTTATTCATTTTTGCACATTTTCTTTGTTAGTTTGTTTACTTTTTTAATTTGTTCAGCTTTGCACATTGACTTGACAGTTTCCTTGATTGTTCATTTTGTTCCTTATTATGTTTTTTTTTTCAAAATTTTTTTGCTCTTTTTCTTGCTTTTGTTATTTTTTTTATTTTATAGTTTTCTAGATCATTTTTGTTTATGTTCAGCAACTACTCAATTGCTCGATGATTTTGTTTGTTTTTTCTGATTTTCCTGATTAGTTTTTATTGTGTACACACCTACGGATACTGAGTCTATGCATTCATCCAGCACAAAAACTTATCTTGGTCCAAAGTTTTCAATATTAATAGAATTAAAACTTTATTGAATATATATGCTTTTTCATGGGCATAGTTGATATTCATATAGACTTATTGATGCTGTTCTGTGATTCTTTATATATTTGATACATATAAAAGCATAGGAGTTTTTGTTATGCCACGCATAAGGAACAGGAGACTAAATCTGTGTTGTAAATACAATATAGTCGTTTTTAATGACACATACTTGATGTCTCACCTCTAACCCACTGGACACAGAAGAAGGCACACACTTGCAGCAGCTGCACTGTGTGGACCATTCATCAGGTACCGAACATGTCAAACAGCTTCATATAATAAAACTCAGTGAGTTATGTTGAATATTCATGATCAGGGCTGATCCAGACGAGCAGTGCTGGCTTCGCTACTGTTAGGTTTTTCCCTTGTGTCTCTAACACGAGTGCTTAGAGACCCAGGAGCTGGAGAGGCATTTAACTTAACGGCATGTTTATATGGAACACGTGTAAAGTTAATTCAGCTGTGGACTCAGAGGGTGGCAGGACACCCAGAGTGACCCCCCCCCCCCAATTGTAACATACTACGTACAGTACATTTAACTCCTTGACCCATGGGCTGGATTCCCTTTGGCACCTGGTGTGATAATGACTGTAAGTATGTGTATTTATTTATTTATTTATTTCGGGCAATGGCAACATGGGAGGAAACCAATCACATGGCTCGTGTCATACTATACAAATACTTACATGTAAAAAGAAAAGGAAAAGCAGAAGGAAAGCTCCAATTTTGCCTGAAATGGAGTGGGAAGAAGAAAACTTATTTAATCCCACCCCCATTTCACATCAATATGTTGTCTCATTCTCCAAAAATATTTAACAGCAAACAACGGACTCAAAACTTATTTACAAATAACGTATAACAAAAATTATAATATCAGTAGTTGAAAACTAAATGTTAGATCGTGGTGGTGCTACCATAGATAATGGATAACTGTTACATTGTAATAACATTTTATGCTAACAATGATGGCGGAGACTGCACAATACAAACAATGATAATGATGATGTTCCGTTTTCATCTCTCGTTTTTTGTGTTCATTTTGATTTTATGTTGTGAACTCTTGCATTTTGTCGCAGGGTTTAAAGTGTATAGTACTCAAAGTGATACGTGGTTGAGTTTCAGCAAAACGTAGATTTAAATGGAGGAACTGGAAACGCTAAAAGTCTTTGAAAGCATTAAGTGTAAGTGTGTGATGCTGCTTTGTTCTGTTCCCTTTATCTTTGGTCTGATTTTTATTGATATCCTTTGTCAGGAATAAACCACTTACTATCACTAACAGGATAAATGACAGTGATTAACAGCAATTTACATAATTAAGTAGGAATAAAAGTTGTATTCCATCAGTTGTTGATCAGATAATTCATGCACCAGTGAGATATTCCAGGTCAGATGAGTGCATGGACTTTGTTTAGCTCGTTCCCAGCCGGTACGTCAGCGATCGTCACCGTGTTTCTGAAGTGGCTTCCTCTGGTTAATGCACGCTGTTTACTCCCTCTAAGTGTCTTTAAATATGAACTGAAGAGCCAAGGTTTTCTTCTCATTCCACCTGCTGTTTGGATCGATTTTCCCCTCATTCAATCAGCTCATTTCATTCTTTGTCACAGCACACACACACCCACACACACTCAAAAGCACCGTCCTGCTATTTATCTCACGTCAGGGTAACATATAAAGATTGATGGCGTGATTGCACGAGGCGGGTTTTTATCATCCATTTCCTTTGCTTGCAGAGAGAAGGCGGCAGGGCAAATTCCAGCCGTTTAGACGCCTGTTTGGGAAGAAGAAGAAGAGGGAGGCGAAGGGGGGCTTTGATGGAGCAGAGCTAAAGGCCAGTTTTTCTACTGGGGAGGTGTGTAACGGAGTTGTGTCTGACGATGAGGAGTCCAATCAAAATCTGAGGTAAAGACATGGCTTCAAGGGTGGTTTTTGCAACTTACAACATGACAGGACGGGCGTCGCACGATTTCAGTCTGCCGAGGACATTTTGCCACTTGATTATTTTGTTTGACTCATTTTATTGTTTTTTTTTTTTTTTGACTCATTTTCTTTATGATGCTTATTATGTTGTTCAATTTCACCTGTTTTCCTGATCATTTTGTTCCTTTCATTCATTTTCTTGATTCCTTTGTTCATTTTTATCTGTTCTTGATTATTTTTTTGTAATGTGACGCATTTCCTTGGATATTTTGCTCATATTTGTTCATTTTCTGCACTATTCTGTTCATTTTTACATTCTGTTCATTGGTTGATTGATTTGGTTCATTTTTACTCATTTTCTTGAGTATTTTGTAAATTTTTTGATTATTGAATTATTTTATTATATTTTTTATTAATTTTTACTAATTTAATATTATTGTTATGTTATTTCCTTGTTTATTTTATTTACTAATTATTTAATTTTTAATC
>JAQQAE010004716.1:0-18436 GCA_029823295.1 Pseudamia nigra | reverse complement strand
ATCAACGGAAGTGGAGGAAGCAAGAAGACGCCCTGCGCCAGGTAAAGAAGACCAAACTGAGTTTCCAAGGGAACAAAGCAAGATGGCCACAGTCGGAGGACAAAATTGAACAGTGGGTTATTGAACAGAGAACCGCAGGTAGAAGCCTCCCTACCGTCTGTATTCGACTCAAAGCAACAGCGGTACCACACGACATGCAGATCAACGCCGTTCAAGGAGGTCCTTCTTGGTGCTTCATTTAATGCGCCTCATAATCCAGTGCGCCTTATGGTCCGAAAAATAGAAATTGTCAGGGGTACCTAAACTTTTTCACACCACTGTATCCAACAGTGCCTGCCTGTTTGTTTGTGGTGTCTTTTTTCAGAAATTTCAATTTTACTGTAGTAGCTTAAAAATTATTCTCCTGATATATTTATAAGTCTCAATGTTTGTGCTTTTTGTGACATATTTTTCTGCATGGAGTATGTATCGTGTGTATCTTTGGGAGAAGTGTAGTAAAACTAGGTTTCTCATCTGCAGCTCAATAAAATGATCTACATGTTCTACTTTTTCAGTAATCTACAGGGTTAAATGTAGGTTGGAACAGACAAAATGAAACCTTTGGTAACTAATGTCTATGTGCAGTATGGGAAAGCAGGTGTCATTTTTTCAAATATACGTAATGTCAGCACATGTCCACTAGGTGGAGCCAAAAGATTTCAAACAGCCTGAAAGAAGAAACATCCATTCAAGAAAATGTGCACAGAACACAATAATGTGCTACTAGTCAAAAGAGACAGGAGCACCAACAGTGTATAAGGTTCATTTTGAAATGTCAAGCCTTTACCAGCATTAAAATTGATACGTACTGCATTAAGTAGTAATGACAGATTCTTTGCTGATCTCAGAAAGATATTAGTTTTGGCTTTTAAGGTTGAGGTTTGAGAACCACATGGACCAAGTAGTTCACTGAAAGAGGCCATACATATATATGTATATATATGTTCTCTTTTCATTGTAGACTGCATCTTTGACTTTCTTTTACCATTTAATATAGAATAAGCTCCTCTGTGATCAGCTCAATTTTAAAAGAATATACTGTATGTAAATCCAGGTGAAGGGAAAAAAACTTTTTACGTGAAAAGATAAAGTGATGCGTGAAACCCTTTTTGTTCTTCTGAGCAGAGTTTCAGGCTGCACCACCACCACTTCCTCTGCTGTGAAGCCACTGGGTGCAAGTCTTTACTGGAAACCAGTAGCTCTGACTAAAATCCCCACAGTAGTAGAGTTTGGTGAACTTATAGCAGCCGTTGGTTGCCTAACCTGAATATTGCACAGTATGAGACAGTTAACGCCTCAGTTGTGTTGACACTAGAATCGTCACACATCCTCTATGTCACCACTAACAAGCTCTTACTCAAAACCCAAAGCTATAACTGTACTGCAGTGGTCACAACAAAATCTATATGTCTAGTTGTGACTGAACTGTGGCTGCGCAGGTGTGACTGTAATTCATTGTTAGTGGAATCAAATCAGGAGGGAAATTTGGTTCAACTGCTGATAACAGACATGATATAGTTACCTACTAAGGTATGAAAATAGGTGCTTGCGACAGGGTAAAACAAAACTGCACAGTTCCTGATATTCATACTAAGACTGCACAGATGCAGTTTGGCAAAGCTGTTGCTTCAGTACAGTAGTTTGTTGCTACATCACAGTTACTGCCTGCTAAACTCATTTTGAACTGGTGACTTTTCGTTTTATTCCCAACCTGGCCAGTACATTTTGGCACTGTACAAAGCTTTCCATCACCAATCAGCTAAGATTGGAGAATGAAAGCTTTGGGAGGCCAAATATTACCAAAATAAAGGCAAACAACACATCACTCATTCTGAGTCTATATGGCACCAACATGAATAATCTTAAAGGTTCAATGTGTGATATTCTGTGTCATTTGTGGTGAATGTGCAGACTGCAAACAAGTGAATACTACTCAACAACGAGTGTGTTTCAGTGATGAAATTCATTTTGTAGGTTGTCAGTAAGGTAACTTAAAGGGCCAGTCAATGATGCTGGCAAACTAGCTAGTAGCCGATTGCGTGTGGCAGACAAATATAAATGATTAAACAGGCAACCTGCCAGTCAACATTAGCCTACAACCTCACAGTTGTATGTAAGCTAATATGTTTGTTCTTTTCTTACCTGTACCAGATGCTGAAGGAATCTGAAATCCAAGCTGCCTCTCCACAGTCATACTGTGGTTAAATAAGTACAATATAATATATTATATTATAATAAATACAGTTGCTAGCTCCATAGTAGCTATTGCTACAACTGTTTTCAACTCTGCAAATGAGTGCATGGCCTCGTACAGTTATGACATTGTAAGTCATGTTGACTGGCATGTCACCTGTCAAAATATGTCCCGCGGACCAAGACAAACCATGGGCTACTAGCTAGTTTGCCAACATCATTGACTCCACCTTTAATGCTGGACACCATAACAAAGTAACTGTGATATAACCCATTGCTTTCTGAATGGCCATTTTGAGTCCAAAAAGTTGTGACTTTGTGGATGACATTTTGGAGCCAAAAACAGGATGTAACCATATTTGGACAAATGACAGGAGGAGGAGGAGCTACAGGAGCGTAGTATGTTAGAGATCTTATGGGTAAGCTAATGTTAACTACGAGGTTACTGACGCGGTAAAACCTCATCAACCATTGCCAAAAAAGTCATATTACAGTGTTGTAAATGTAGGCACTACAGTTGAGTGTATCTCAGGTAAAACTATGTTCTATTGAATAAATAAAAGATACAAAGGTCCGACTCAGTCTGACTCTACCGGTGAGTCAAGTTACCATTGTAACTTGTCAATCAAACCCCACAATGGCAGTGTTTGTTTGGTGTACTATGATAATAATGGAGAAAAATGGTAAATAAAGACCTTCAGATCACTTATTAACAGGGCCAAATAAAACATTTGAGACCATAATGACTCATGACAAAAATTTATTCATTTAGTATTTTCAGAGAGAAGTCCAGCGTAACTCTATGACAGTCACTATTGGTTGTCCTAAAAGTTGCTATAAGTTGGTAAATGACATCATCCCCTAATTTGCATAATTTAAACATTATACAATTGAACAGAAATCAGCCTTACACTACAAGCAGTATGCCTGGTATCATCTCCAATAAACAGCTTCAACCAGCTTTTGAAATGACAGTTTGACTATTTTTAAGTCTACAATTTAGACCGGGGTGTTTAATCATTGCCACAAAGAGGCACTCTTTGTGACATGAGCAGACAAAGTGAAGAAGGGTCTGAGGATGTGTGGACCAAGTGATTTATTTTGGTGTAATGATTTAAATTAGACAAAGAAAATTTTACATTTACATCCAGCCAGGGTGGCGTCGCACATGAGCAATTGCAGTGCGGACTGAGAGGGGTGAACATCTCCTACTCTGACTTTATCTGGGAGAGACTGTAGCGTGAGGACCGGTCTGCCTGTGAGTGCTTTGGGCCGGGGGAGGGGTCTACAGTAGCACCCGCCGCTCGATGTGAAGAGTATGACACCAGAAAAAGAATAATACATCCTTTCATGTCAGCCTCCTAAAGTCTCCTGTGTCACCAGAAAAAGTCACTAGATTTGTCGATAGCCACTTCTTTGAAAAAGAGTCATCGGAGGGGTCTGAAAACCCGCTAAATATAGCAACTATGTTGCTAAGTTGGCAACACGGGCCTCAGCGGCCACCGGCACTGTTCCGACTTTTACATCAACTTCACTGCAGAGCACCAGCCATTGCCACTGGATACTATCCACAACAAAACAGAAAAAATCTGTAGAAGGCAAAGTCTGTTGCAAGCAACTGTAGAAAAATTGCAGGCTCTGGAGGCAACCTGGTCCCTCTATCATCATCCATCATTATACACTTACAAAACATAATTATGTGCATTATACTCCACTTCTGCAGTTAGAGCCCCTTAAATCTTACAAAATTAATTACCAGACTTGCACAAACACCAGTATGAAAATAGTTTCTGCTACACTTTTCCTACATCAAGACCATACACTGCACAAAAGATGGACAAACCCTCAGTGACATCACAAATGGTTTGGAAGCTCAAACAAGGAGTCTCTGACATTGCCAGATCATGACCACTGATCTTGTATGTGGACCATGAGTGGAGCTGTGATGCATTAAGTGAAACATTGAAGCCTCAATCAAAGTTCATATGTCCATAATTATGCAGAAATCAGAGTATGAATCATCTAAACGGGTGAATTAAATATGAAAATTCACCCACCGTACAGTGTTAACAGAGATGGGAAAGACGTAAACCATACAGACTAAAACCATCGTTTGTACCATAATATACACATGTGTATTTCTGCTCTAAAGTTGGACATTTTAACATGGGTCTCTATGGGAATTGGTTCACTTTTAGATTTAGCCCCCAGTGGACACTAAAAGTACTGCAGGTTTTAACACTTCCTCATTTAACTGAAAAAAATGTAACATGTAACTATGAAAAAATGCATTGTGAATTTTCTTAGCTTAATTTTTTTAGCACAAGAAATTTCAAATCTGATAAGTGGATTTCCGTCCAGCTAATACTTCCTGATACAACCAACAGAGAACCAAGCAGGAATGAAAAGATACACACCCTTTGGCAAAGAAACAGTAACACATAACTGATAACCACCCAAGTGAAGTAAATGTACTGTATGAAATTACTGCTAAGAATTCTGTACACCCACACACAGCAAGATCCTTGGATAAGACAGGAATGTTTGAGTTTATTATCTCTCAACCAAAGGAAATTAAACATGTGACAGCTACTTACAAAGGCAACAAGTGTCGCAACACCTTCAAATAAATGCACACAAACACACAGATCACAGGCAGATACATATATCATCTAGTCACTCTGTGTCATAGTAACCAAATTTTGTGGTTTTCATGTGTAACCTCAGCAGAAAGACCTTGTTTCTTTACACTTTAAGTGAACTCAAAACATTCCCATTGACTCTCAAGTGACTCCCTATTGACTAGTGTAGTTCCTAAGATGTTTTTTTTAAATGAAATTTGAAGCAATTAACCTTATTAGCCTATTACAGTGATTTGTTCCAATAATAGTACTAAATGCATCTATTGTACTAAAGTCACTGAGATGTGTGCTTCATGAATTTTGTGTGTACCTGTACTGTATGTCATGTCAGAGACACTTCCAATCCTCTTTGCATTTTCAGTTTCCCTTCTCCTAAATCCAGACCATGATAATACTGTACACTATGAGCCTGAAAGACTTTGAAATGCATGGTAGAATTAAATCAGATTTTTCTGATAAATGAATTATAAGGAAAATAACAAATAACATAATTTTAGTTCAAGAAGAATGTCTTTTGTTACTGTGTTACTGCATGATTTTCAGCTTTATCCTCGCTTACATGCTTGTGGTTTGACTTTTTGTCTTTTCCTGATGTTTAGAAACCATGATTCAGGCCAAAAGGAGGCAAGTAAGAGAGTGACTGGGAAACTGGAGAGTCTACATACGACTTTCAGCGTGTGTGATGTGAATGCAGCCTACTCATTTGTTTTTGTGTCTGCAAAAATAGACACAAGGTTTACTTTCATTTGAATAAGCTATCTGTGGTTTCCATATCCCGCAACATAAAGAGCAACAGCAGCCTCTCAAGATATCTTACAGACTGCATGTTCAGCAGTGAAGCAACAAGCCTCAGTACTGACGCCAAATGTGACTTTTTGCAACCCTGTATCTGTGTACTGGACTGGAGTTCGGAATGGATTTTTTACACAAATATGCACATATACTGTATAATGTAGCATAGTTCAAACATGTGCCTTCATATAGCCAAGATACTCAGTGGTGATGTGCTGAAGTGGATTTGTCATGTGATGAATACTTCAACACTGTCTTTTATTAATTATCATATCAGAAAATATAAGACTTACATTTCAGAGAAAAAAGTATTTCTTTTAAAAGACCTGTACATTTTACTTTTTGAGCAGGGAAAACTAATATTGTACATAAGAACGTTTCAGTGCTGCAGCATCATATGTCAATGATTGGTTTGCTCCTATAAGCTCATCATTGTTCTTGAGGCCATCAAAAGGTTTTTTGCTTTTTGATGGTTTTTTTAATCCTTGGGCTTCAGTGGTTAAATGTGAATGCATGCTCTTGTGTAGTTTGTGTAATTTGTGTTCAAGAAGTAACTTCAGTGAAAGAGAACTGGGGTTGACATAGACTCAGACTTGATTGTGTTCCAGATGTAAAGTTGGAAAAACATGGGTGCTCATGGAAAAGCAGGCTCAAATTACAGACAACTTCCAAACAAATGTGTAGTCTACTCAACAATAATACTGAGTGGTATTTTGCACAGTCAGTGTAGTAATATGCCAAAACTGAACAACCCTATGTGCATGACTGGTGTAACACGAAACAAATACCGTACAACAGAAATTTACAGCATTCACTCACTTGGTGCAGTTAGCAGCCATATTGCCTTGATGGGGGTTGGTGGAGTTGCTCCAACTTCCTGACATGAAATTCTGACTTCATGGAGCTTTTGAGTTGAAATTTTCAACTAGGATCTTAGAAATTCCGGAATACACCTTGAATCATGAGTCAAACGTCGAAGTGTCCAACGCTGCAGTACTGTCAGTGTCCGTTGGGGGCTGGATCCAAAAGTGAGTCAATCCACATAAAGTCTCATGTTAGGGAAGAAAAATGTTTAAAGCCTGGGCTTAGTCCCTATAGTTTATTTGTATTTACTTTTGTGCACAATTAAGTGAATAGCTGAGTTGACTGACAGGTGTGTCTGAGCAAGAGACCTCACCATTTCAACATACCAACCTCAGCTCCACTCACACTCTACCTCCAAGTCCATTTTCAGTTCAAAGGGAGTAGGCAGTGATGCCAACATGGAGATGCCCAAGGGCTCCTTGTTTGAGATCCAAAATGGCTCATTTGTTCATGTCAGGCCGCCCGCACATAGAGAAACACGACTCACCTTGTCTCAACTCAACTGGAAATCTGCTTGATGTGTGGTGGTTCCCGACCCAGATTTTTCAGTCTTAATATCGTCCCAACAGAAATCGTCCCAATTCAACACGTTGAATCGCCAGGACTCAGTCTTGGCAACGTGCGGCGTGTCAATGTTTACAGTCAATAGATGGTGCCAGTTACCAGGTGTGAGTCGTGGGGTCAATCTGCAGCTTTGTGCGAGGTACATTCAATCATGTACCAGAAGACCAGACTCATAGAGTTGAGTTGGGATCAGCCGCGTTTCCTTATGTGCGGCCAATCCTAGGTAGCTCAACTAAGCTAAGAAACCTGTAGCCTATATTCACAATAACAGACACAAAATACTGACGTGAAGGATGAAAACTCTTAGGTTCCCACCAAAGTTCCTTGTTGCTTCTCTCCTTCTCCACCTCTACAGCTGTTAAAGTGTGCAACACTATCTAGCATTGGATTAGAAATGTAGTCAGCCAGCTCCCAGCATCAATACACCTCCCAACACAAACTCCACATGAGTACAACAAGATGTCTGATGTTGGTTAGCTACAGGATCTAGTGACTTTCTGTACTATGGTGTTAATAATGTCAAGAGTACTAGTGACAATAAAGACTACTTTAACTTGGTCTTGGCAAACATTTCCCACAAGTTTTGTTGCTGTGTTTGATTATTGATTACCTGCATTTAATCAGCTTTATTATTACACAGTCCTCTCTGTACTTCGGACTATTATCTCCACAGCAACACCTCTTGTGTACATTTCCCTGAATTTGTCTAAACAAAGGCTCTACACAGAGCAGCCTACAATCAAACAGTTGTGCTTTGACTTTATGTTCATGTCCATGCTCACCTCCTAACAACAAGACTGAGTATCACAACAACACTGGGGAGGACATTCTTCACATTCCTTGTTTCTAGAAAGCTCATGTACACAAAGACAGTAAGTACTAGACAGAGGGAAAGTAACGGAGGTAACGATATACAAACTGTGTTACCATGATCCCATAACCCCTACTATAATCAAGACAGAAAATAATTTATGTAAGTCATTAACCAGTGTCAGTTCTGAAACCAGATTAACAATAAGAAGAGCAGCCATTATGATGAATCAAAATGCTTGCTATGAGAAGAATTTTCATGTGACTGTGACAAGCAGCAGCAGTGGTTTCAAATGTCGAACATTCACTTCTCTATAACTCCAGAATTGAATTTATAAGTGTTGATGGGACTGATAGTTGCTTTGTAACGTTCTCACATTTTTGGAATTTCGAAACCCCACAGTCTTGCAGTAGCACGGTCTGCCTGTGGTGTGTCACAAGCTCAGCAAGGTCCTTCTTCAGCTAAGTGGTTAGCTAGGTAGCTTCATTGCTTTTCTTTGTAAACAATAGAAGTGGGGGCTGGCGCTAAAAGCAAGATTGTGTAACGCAAAGTTTCTCAGCGCTCTTCCAAAGAACTACTTGCTATTTGTGTACATACAGTTACATATTCTGGATTCTCATGGCAAGCAGAGCCAAGCAAAGCTTACATACAGTCATCCGGACTTCATCTGCATCAGTCTACAAAATATTATACCAATTATGCACTACTTCCAACAGACCCACATATACAAGATGAAATATTTAGAGTGTCCAGGTCTCTGTGGATTATTACTGGCTCCCACAAGCAGCAGTGCCAGCCACATGGACTACTCAGACCTCTGCACGTGATCTGTGGCTGTTGATACATACTGCTCCACTCATCTTCAGACTTTGGGCACATTCACACTGGTGCTATTTGGTCTGCTCTAAACAAATCCTGGTCCACTTCCAAGGACAGTATGGTTCATTTGGAGTGGTGTGATTGCTCATTTGCACTCTGGTCTGGACCAAACAAACAAACTTTGGTTCAGTTGAAAACTAGGGGTCTCGGTTCACTTGCAAGTGAACTCTGTTCATAAACCTCACTTACGGCATGAACGTAAACACTATATAGTGGACCAAGGAGACAGCGGGTGTTGTAGGGCAGAGTGCATTTATTTATGAGGAATGTGATTACTTCTCTATTATGTATGATTTGCATAAATATCTGTGATCTAAAATCTTTCAAATCTTTGCAGCATCTCACTAGGTGCCTGTGTAACCCAGCACCATGTCATAGTCTCTCACGCAGCAGCAAGATATCCAGCGTGCTGCTCTGTACATGAGACGGATGCACCAGTACTGGAGAAGGTGAATGAGAGCGAAAGACTACGATGCTTTGAATAGCAAGCTACTGAATAGCTCGCTGCCTCACCTGCTACTCATACTGGGCATTTTTTTTACGAAAAACACATACAACACCTGCAGAAATTTACTGTAGCTCCACAGTCCATTTGTTGTAAGAAAAAAAAAGCCACAAAACAGGATGGATTTCAGTTTTCAGTCCTGGCCAATCAATATGCCAGGTTTTCTGCCTCACGCTTTTTTCCTTCTTGGTCAGTGGGCAATACCACCACAAACCAGCAGTTGTTGTAACTGCATGATGTTGCCGAGGAGGTATGGTCTGCTTGAGTAAAGTGCAGTATGAAAGTGAACCAAACCAAATGATGGTGCGACATTCTCGGTTACTTCCCTGGACTATCTCACTGTGAATGTGCCCATTGACTATTACCTGCCAAGTTTGCTGTTTTAACTGTTTACATTCCTCCGCTAGCCTAGCCATTAGCCATCTCTTCAGTGAAAATAACCATCAAAGGAAGTCCAGCACACAATTGTGCAATGCCTAGTTGGAAAACCTGGTCTTACAATTGAGGGTTTGCAAGATTTGTGAAAAGTGAGTTGCTTCTCCAAATGATTTCATGGCGATTGGTAGACTTTGTTTTTAGCACTTTCTGGCATGTTTAAAATGAGAATTCACCATTCCAACCTGGTAGATTCGTCAGAAAACACGGAAAAACATGTCATGGGCACTATATACAATGTCAAAAGACTACATTACTGTAAAACTGGGTTTATGACATTGCTATTATAAAGTGGTCAGTCCCATCCATTGTACAAATGCATGTCTTCTAAATCTAACCTCGTTATTTTATTATTACAGTTTCTGCAAATACATTAACGGTGTGTTATAATCAAGGCATGACATATCTCAAATTTACTAAATTCATATTATAGCATGTATGTGTCTGCATTGCATACAGAAATCTACTGGAGATACAGTGAGATGACATGACACCTGCACTACTGACGTCAGATATGAAAGAGAATAAGGAAATTAATTAGCTGTACATTGTCATGCCTCTGGAACACACATGCAATAATACAACAAGACCTTAGCAGTTCAAAGGCAGCCCTTTTCAAATAAAGGCTGTAAAAATAATTCATGCAAACACCCTTCTATTCATTGTCTCCCTTTCACACACCCTTTCTGTTACTCACACACACACACACACAGTTCTCTCACACATGTACAATCACTGCTTTGGTCTCCCCTGAACTCACTCACCCAATAGCAGCTCATACCTGAATTCACAGCAGCACACTTGCAGTCTCCTGCCACATGAATGGAGGAAACAGGGACAGGGAAACCCCATGTCACTCATTATGAAACTCACACCTACATTACTAACATGTACACCTCAGGTGGTAATGAGTTCAAAATGTAGAAATCCAGGAAAGGATTTGAAAAAGTTAACCTAACACATGAGGGAAACTTTAACTTGGTCCTATGAAAACATAGTGAGAACATGATGTATTGTTTCAAAGTTTAAATTTCATTTTTGTGTTGAGCACAAACACTGCAGGTAACATTGAGACAATGTCCCAAAAACATGAACACAAGGAATGATTAAAAATGTGTATGTACTACTGTATTGTTTCCTAGTGGCAAAGTCCATCATTATCATCACTACTAGTCTCAGTAGCCTGTGCGGAATGTGTTAAATAAGATAAATGAATGTGATTTATGTGCTGTGTGTATATATGTGTATATAAAACTCCACTAGAAATGTTGCAAACAGCTATGACAGTCTTGAAATTATCAGCCAGCCTAGTTGCACAAGATAGTAACAATTCATTAGGGTAACATTCATTGATGGTGATATTTTAATTCAGTTTATATGAAGCTTAATATACTTTTCAGTTTCATACCTGTCAGCAGAACAATAGTTGGCTTTGTTTGAAGTTTGATCCTTAGGTATGAACACATTAAGGCCAAACTGTAACGCTGCCAGTTAATGTACCTGTAAATGCGAGCTTCTCCCACAGCACCTGAACGCAGCAGCTCACGGTGAGTTCACTGGCTACAGGAGTTGGTTTGAAGTATCTTAAGTGACGCCCACTTCATTCTGCTGAAAACTCTTTCCAGGAGGTGACGCTCAGCCACTAAACCTCTCACAATGATAAGGATCATGTTATAAAAAGATCACGGATATTCACCCAAGTCACTGAATTATTCAGCGGCTTGTGAACTGGTTTATTATTACATTCGCGGAAGCATGAAAAGCTGCAAACAGGTTGCACCAAATAAACGTGTCTGAGGTCAGGTCATTCAATAACTTTAAAAAATACAAAGGAAGAGGAAGACCGGGTTACTATCTTCGCCTGACACCACATACTTCCTTTTATCTGTGCGCAGTCCGCCCTTTGCGCGTGACGGCGCCCTGCGCGGCCTCCAAACCCGTCATTTCTTCTGTCACTGAGCGCGTCAGAAATGACAAAAGTAATGAGATATCACTGTAATGTGGCACAAACCGAAACGCACAGCATAATTTCATCAAAGTCTAACAGTCACAAAGTGTGCTTCCTCATTTGCACTTTTCAAAGAGCGCAGAGCCAGTCCAACATCAAGGCATTTAATTCATAAAAAGGATGAACTCACAGACTTACCCATCTGGTGCTGAGTTACAAACTTTGCACGTCTTTTTCACTTTTTCATGTTTTTTTTCTTAACCAAGCATTCATCTGCGAGGCGTCTGCAGCAGCCTGACCTAACACATTTCCTTTCTCTTTGCACTTCGGAATTACAGTCATCTCGAGAACAAAAGCCACATCACCAACATCTCTCTCCTTGTGTCTATCTCTCCCTTCACTCAAAGTTTGTTAATTGCTTTAGGAGAGCTGCGCTCTGCAACTCCACCATTCATACTGAACGAACTCGGAGGCTTGCAGAGTAATACATTTCGTACTTTTGGTCACACCCACTCATACCAGTCCTTCCCTCTCTGCTGCACTGGGTTTCGTCATGAATGGTTGAATTCTTGTTGAACTTATTTTTGATCTCACAGCATGCAGATGAAAAGTGCAAACATGCATTTATGTATCAGTGGTTGAAGGGTGAGACACACTTATCACTGACCTTTATGTGCAGTGGCTGCAGATGAAAAGCCTGATTGTGCACAAAGATCCTTGTAGGGTTTGCAGCAAAATGTACAGTATAATGTAATAAGGAAATTGTGTTATCTATATCTTAGATGGTATGTTTCAGGTTATTCTTACACCCATCTAATATCTAAATAAACAATAAGAATCTTAAGATGACATGAAACTTGTTTACTGTAGACACCTATTACTGTGTTATGTCATGAATGCACATAATTCAGAGGCTGTTCATGCATACAGTGGGAAACTGAACATTTTTCATGAACACACACACAAAGGAAACAAAAGCAGAAGCTGAGGTAAAAGCTAGGGTGATTTCTCTGCATGGTTTCATTTTCTGCTTGATGTCTTGCTCAAACGTGTATAAACTTAAGCTAACCATAGAACACAAAGGATGTCCACTTAACTTCTACCAGAAACTTTTCGGGCTTCAGATTGTCTGTCAGCCTTCCAATGTTCTTGCTGACGTGGGTGAGGTGATGACTTCCTCATGTGGGCAGTGCTGTATTTGAAGAAGTGGAAATCCTGAACTGAACCCTGCCCTGTTTCTGCATAAATGTTAAGTGACAAACTTTCTGTATAGGAGTTACATAACTTGCCAAAAGAGCAAACATGGTCAGACATGTGATGTAAATGCTGACCTGCAGGAGGGTGTAAAAAAAGTGGAAAATAGAAAGTGGATGTGGTGTCATAAGAGATCATGGACTGAACGTGCAGGCATTTGTTCAAAAACTTGTCTCTGATTTAGCCTGACAAGGGATGAAACAAACCAGAATTGATCATCATACTCATGAGTAAAAGCTGTTTTTATGTTTTATTTTACACACAGTACTGTGCTATTAAAGACACGTGTTTGCTACTGTTGGGTACTTTCCCCAGCTTCGTCTCACTGATCTATTTTTATCATTTCCCATAATCAAAATCACCAGTAGTGTCACCTGCTCACAGTGAAATGTCCTTATGTAATTCTGAACGGTATGATGTATGCGATTTGCTATGATCTAAGCAAAAGTTTTTAATGGCTGCCCAGGAGGATGCCACTGAAAACACTCCCTTTAGCTGTGAGCCTATGTTTTCCCACTTCATTTCTTTCCATGATGGTCAATGGGGATGTTTAGATGATGGAAATGTAAGGGTTAATACAGTCTACACTGCAGTACTTTGATCTTGTGTATGTGAAGTTGGCCGTGAGAAAGGGCTGAAGGGTGTGTTCGCGGTGACACACATAGATGCCTTATTGTGGAAACAAACACAGTGGGATCCTTTTTCTGGAGGCTCATTTTTTCCCACAGGCAGACAGTCATTACAAACACAGGACTCAGTCACATCTGCCTGTTTCCCAACACATGTGTCTGGAACAACAATGCTCAGTCTTGAACAATTCACATACTTTTAGGTATTTTAATCTTACCCTGTATAACAAAGTCTAAAAAAACATTCATCTTACAGCAGTATTCTTGAGTCAGAACTATAATAATATATCAGTAGATCAGATAGGCACTGCAAATTTGGAATATCTTGGAGCCACACATATAGCACAAGTTTATTTGTGTCCATAACCAGGTGTGCTATTTATACTATATTTTAAGACAGACTTCTGTATGTTTTTGTAAAGTATTGTGGGAGTAAGAATTTCTAACGTACAGTTAATGTTACAAGAAGATCTATTTTATCCCAAACCATAGGGTTTTACCTGCCTTAAATCTAATCGGTTTTGGTGGCGCCACTTAACTGAGTAGTTTGGGGCTTAGATTTTAAAGGAGACATAGCATGCATTTTCTAGTGTAATATTATAATTTTCTGGGCCCTAAAGATGATATAGTAAATGTAGTGTTTTCTTTGCTGATTTCTTTCCCCTTCTCTGAACGTTGGCTGAAAAAAAATCCCATTTTGGTCCCTCCCTGGCCCTGGTTCTGATCGGCTCTTTGTATTTCTGAGTGATAGCACGGTCAGACTAATTATCAATCAATCAGTTCATGGGGTGTGGTTTATACAAATGAGACAAGACACGAGCAGGGGCTGGTGTGGAACCATACTGACAATTGACGTGAGTCCAAGTGGGCAGGGCCTAGGCCTCAGGCTGTGGTGATTGACAGGAGATGTGACATCACATCTGAGGGAGAAGGCAAACTGCAGTTTTCAGGCAGATTCAGCTGAACTAGATCATAACGCATAGCATCACCGACTGTATATGCTTTGTCTTGTTAAACGTCATTAAAGGGTACGTATGTTGGTGTAAAATGCAACACTATTTGTACCCAGGTGCAAATGGGTGCTCCCAAATGTAAAATGTAAACACAAAAATTGGTTCAATCATGAAACAAGTATCAGTAATTAAGCTGCCATGGAGTTGTAAGTAGATGTTATTATCCTGTTACCATTATCCTACCTCAGCACATTTCCATAAACTTCATCTTGTGTTTGTTGGTACATCAGCATGAGAAGTGGAGGCTACAACACATATCTGTGTATATACAGTACTATTGGCCAACATGCACTCTAACATTCTTGGGGCCATTAAAATATTATCAGTTTACCGCAAATAAGTCATGATGTCGGATCAGTTGTTTCCCCATAAACATGTTGGAAAAAAAACACAACTGAAAAGGTTATTTAAAGAGTGAAGAGTTTAAATGGGATAAGAAAAAGAGAATAAAAAATGAAACCTGAAAGAGGCAGGAAAAACTAGAGACTATTGCAGTTTGGATATTTCACTGAGGCAGCAATAGAAAGGAAAAAGTCAGTGAGGGGTGCTGTGGCACACTCAGTGGAGGTAGATAAAAGCTAAAATCACAGCCTCAGCACATGCTGCTCATTTGTTTGTGTCCACCAATATCTCAAACCTTTATCTGCCACCATATCAACAAGAGCTGCATGTTTTTAAAAATCTTCAAAGTCTCCCATTCCTTTATTTATTTTTTTAATGTTTGCAAATATAAGGTCAGACAGAATCAATTCAGCTGTCACATTTATGTTGTTTTTAGGTATCTTTCTTGAGTCACATCTGCGTGAAATGAAACATTATCTATTTTCTATAATCTAATTCAGTTTCATTTTCTCTTTTAGTATCTCTTCGTTGGTGTCAGTCTCAAAGCTGGCTAATCTTCATTTGTTTCTGGGTTATTATATATTCAGAGTTTTCATATTCATGTCTTACATTGAGGCCTGTGTATGTACTGTACTAACAAACTCCAAATTGTAATGTTCAGTAAACAGAACATACTGTGGAAGACTCAGTGTCTCCTAGTTAACACGATTTCCTACTTATGTCCAAAACCCTGAGGCTCTTCTTCTACCGTTTCTAGTGTTTGTGTTGAGAAACGAAAGCTTGGTGCTAACTCAGAACAGCAGGGCTACACATGTAAACAGCACTCACACAAGTTTGAGGAGAAACCAAGGTGAGGCTTTGACTATTTGTAAGACACTTAGACACCCACATGCTGTTCCAGTCCTTGTTGAACCTGGACTCTCTTCTTACAGCCTCTGGTCATGTGACATTGCACTGGCAGGTTTGCTGAGACATGTTGACTGATACATCATGTTTCCAGGAATCCATACATAAAACTGTGCTGTCTAATTTTAGACCCATTTCCAAACTGCCTTTTATTTCCAAAATTTTGGAGAAAATGATCTACTCTCAGCCGAAGACCTTTTTAGATGAGCATCGGATCCTTGAGGTTTTTCAGTCCGGTTTTAAAACTCTGCATAGCACCGAGTCAGCTCTGTTGAGAGTTTTTAATGATATTTTATTGTCTTGTGACTCTGGTGATTTTGTGATCCTCATGCTTTTAGATTTATCAGCTGCTTTTGATACTGTGGACCACAGCATTTTAATTTCTCGTTTAGAGCACCAGGTGGGCAATAGGAGCACTGTGTTGGAGTGGTTCAAGTCATACCTCATAGTTAGAAGTTTCTGTGTCAAAATCGGTGACTTTGAATCCTCCTCTGCTCCTCTGTCATGTGGGGTCCCTCAGGGGTCAATTCTGGGCCCTCTGCGCTTTTCCCTTTACCTGCTCCCCCTTGGCTCCCTTCTAGGGAAGCACAAAATTGCGCTTCATTGCTATGCTGATGACAGTCAGATTTATGTTCCACTAAAACAAGCAGAAGGGTACTCAGTGGAAAACTTACTGCACTGCCTTAAAAATGTAAAAGCATGGATGGCTTTACATTTTTTGCATTTTAATGACAGAAAGACAGAAGTCATGATATTTTACCCCACTACGCAGAGTTAATTTTTTCAAATGTAGATTTCATTTTTATTGTTTTATTATATTTTTTATTGTGTTGTAATATTTTATGTATCTTATTGCTTTTATTGTTTTATTGCTGTTTGTCATTTTAAATTATGTTTTCATGTGTTTTATATTTGTTACTTGTACTCTTTGTAAGGTTTTGCTAATGTGGTCCAAATGTACAGCACTTTGGCCTGTTTGGAATTTAAAGGGCTTTATAAATAAAGTTGGTATGGTATGGTATGGTACGGTATGGTATACATTATCCACCATTTAAACACAAAGGAAGACACTTGAAATATCCTGAGGATTTTGCTTTAAGATGAGATTCCACTGCTGATGATGTCATGAATGTGCGCCGCAAGTAGGGTGACGTGTAGAGAAAAATAAAGAGCACAGACGTGCCTGTGGAAGCTAAGGTTCGTATGGCTGAATTGCAGACACAGAAAACAATACATGAAAAACATCAGAAAAAGCATTAGTCACATTGACCTGATGATGGATGATGACCCCACATATAAACTGGGACTCTTCGAACCTGCCCAACGCATGGAGAAAGCTTTGGCAGCACGTCAAACTAATATTTTCAGGCCTGCTACATGATAAAGTGAACTATTTTGGTCACACTCTGACCTGCAAAGGCATCAGACCTGACCCTAATAAGGTCAAAGCAATCAAGGACATGACCCCGCCGCAGAACAAAGCAGAGTTGGAGACCATACTGGGCATGGTCACCTACCTCTCTAAGTTTGCCCTGGACTGTCTGAGGCAACTGCCCTGCTCTGACAGCTGATAAAAGACAAATGTGAGTTTGCGTGGGACTCCAACCATGATGGCATTCCAGCAAGTCAAGAACCTGTTAACACAGGAGCCTGGTCCAGTGCTCATATATTTTGACCACACCAAAGATGTAAAGCTGCAGGTTGACGCATCTAAATGTGGCCTGGCAGCTGTCCTGTTGCAGGAGGAGAAACCAATTGCATATGCATCCAGGGCACTGAAAGTGACAGAAAAAAATTACCCTGAGATTGAAAAGGAGCACTATGCACTGCTCTTTGGGTACAAGCGGTTTCATCAGTACCTGTATGGGTGAAACATCATTGTGGAGTCAGACCACAAGCCATTAGAGTCAATCATGCGTAAACCCCTGTGCCGAAAGAGACAAACACCAGCGCACTGCCTGCACTCACAGCAGAAGCCACAGTTCACATTAGGAATCTTGATGGTGCGTGGACACCTGTCACAGTGGTTAAACCAGCAGGTACACAAAGATCATACAACATCCTCACACAGGAAGGCAGCATGCTCAGGTGTAACAGGCGCCATCTCTTATTGACTCATAAGAATGACACACATCAGAATCTTCCAGCAGGTCACCACCATGTGTAACCTGAGAACACCGAACAAAAGACAGTACAGCAGAACACAGCCTACGTACCACACAGATCCAACAGGGCCATCACCTGTTACCACAAGATCGGGTCACATAAGGCCATGGGCTATAATGGACCTGTAATGTTTGAAATGGACTCTTTAAAAAAAAGAAGTGCTGTATTGTTCAAACATTGTTGTTTCCAATTAGAAATGTTGTTGTAATTTGTAAGAATCTTCAAGTGTTTCATATTCTTGCTAAAACACATATTGCTGAAATTACAGTAAATATTATTTATTTATTATTATATTATATTATATTATATATTATATTATTAATAATTATTTATTGTATCATGTGGATGGTGATTATAAGCACCCACATATCTGATAGCTCAATGGTTAACATAGTGGCCTTTGGATCCCAAGGTTATGAGTTCAAATCCCACATTTTTACAAGTTTGTGCTGCG
>JAQQAE010004715.1:0-18437 GCA_029823295.1 Pseudamia nigra | reverse complement strand
CCAATTTAACATGAGTTTGAATGTAACTGGTTAAATCCGAACACAGCCACATCCCCAGTTATAAGAGGGTGTGCACATTTGTGCAACCTCATTGTCTCAGTTCTTTATTTTTAATTCACCTCCCTGAAAGATTTCAGTTTGTTTTTCAATTGCATTGGAGAGGTTGTAGGTCACATTAAAGGTGGAAAAAGTTGTGAAATTATTTA
The DNA here is from genome assembly GCA_029823295.1 of Pseudamia nigra. Classification (NCBI taxonomy): domain Eukaryota; kingdom Metazoa; phylum Chordata; class Actinopteri; order Kurtiformes; family Apogonidae; genus Pseudamia; species Pseudamia nigra. Next base: position 18,231 of record JAQQAE010004715.1, on the reverse strand, counting down.
TCTTGGTGTCATTTTTTTACATTACAAAACCTGGCATTTGAACAGCGGTGTGCAGACTTTTGAGATCCAGTGTAGGTCATTCTTAGCAGTGCTTTGATTTGCTAGGTTTGATCATTTGGGAGTGGAGCAGTAAACAAAAGTTCATGCTAATAAATCTGAAGGTTTTTGCCTTAAAAATAATTATTTTGTTTGGTAATACTGTAATGGCAACACTGAGAGATCAACTTGTGACCTAAGCCAAACTAATGTGTATTTTAACCAGGTCTCGTTAGGACAGGTCTAGTCAAGCCAAATGGAACTGGCCATCAAACAGAAAGAGATATCATATGTTGACAACTATTTGATATGTTAAAAGGTATTGGTAGGATGAGCACTGGGGTGCCACCATAAGTAAAATGTGTACGTATACAATGATAACTTTGCAGATTACAAGAATGGGACATGACAATTTATCATGTAGACCAAAAATCTGAAGTGTTTTTTTTTTTGTTCAATTAGCTGACTGTTATTACAGATGATCTTTAATAACATATTTTTATGTACTTAAAATAGATTTTTTGCAAACAAACTAAACTCCTACTGCTACAACAACTGCTACTACTACTACGGGCCGTGAGATTTCACATATCAAATAGAACATGTAGTGTAGCAGTAACTTTCCACAATGTTTCTCTAGAGTGTGACTTGGGGGGGTTTTTTTTGTGCTTCTCATAGCCGTGAAGTTTGGCCGTATGTCGAAGAAGCAACGAGACAGCCTGTATGCAGAGGTTCAGAAACATCGACTGCAGCAACAGCAGCGTGACCACCAACAACAGCCTGGGGAGGCAGAGCCACTTACACCTAGCTATGGCCTCTCAGCCAATGGTCTCACAGAGCTCCATGACGACCTCAGTGGTTACATGGATGGCCACACCCCTGATGGCAGCAAACCAGACTCGGCAGTCAGCAGCTTCTACCTGGACATCCAGCCATCTCCTGATCAGTCAGGTCTGGATATCAACGGCATCAAGCCGGAGCCCATCTGCGACTTTGCCCCCGGCTCTGGCTTCTTCCCTTACTGCTCCTTCACCAACGGAGAAACCTCTCCCACCGTGTCCATGGCTGAACTAGGTAAGGAGCTGGGGAGAGACGGGGAGACAAGAGGACAGACAGCAAAGTGAAGGAGGGGGGAGAACAACTCAACCGTGGGGCAAACGACACAAAGGTTGCTTAAAATAGCAGGAGGTTGGAGACTCATCTCCAACACTCATTAAAAGAGCCTCTTTTTTGTAATTAGTTTCCATTAATTAGGGCCAATCAGGATCCAGCAGGGCAGGCGTCTAGGGAAATCATTTTTTTAGGCTCCCCTGTGCCTAGGAACTCCTTTTAACAGATGTGTTTTCAAAACCATTTAAATTCTTATACTCAATATTTCTCTCAGAGAAAATGTGACCTTTGTTTTAGTGAGTAACGTAGCGCCCCTCCTCCTCTCCATGCATTTGTGTCATAACTAGATTGGCTTTGCCTCAACCTTAAGCTATGAGCTTCCCAGAGGCAGAAAAAGGAAATGTCAACAAGCCTTTTCCCAGTCAAAAAAAGCCCACGCGTATCCGCCTCTCCTCCTTCTCGAAAGCTCAGTAAATAAATCTTCTTTTCCTGTGGCACATTTCATCAGTGTTGTCTTCACTTTAACACAGCCTTGTGAGTATCTTTAAGATCCTAACTGTGATCTTCTGGGCTTGTGATAATGGTTGTATTTCAGAGCACCTGGCCCAGAACATCTCCAAGTCACACATGGAAACATGTCAATATCTGAGAGAGGAGCTGCAGCAGATGACCTGGCAGGCCTTCCTGCAGGAGGAGGTGGAGAGCTACCAGAACAAGGTACAGTATTTGATCCCAGCCAGGCCAGTACTGGCTTTTGTAAAAGTAATCAAATCCATTGTTTTAAAGCAGATAACCCATTCTGTGTCCTATCTGTTTTTAGCCTCGGGAAGTCATGTGGCAGCTGTGTGCTATCAAAATAACAGAGGCCATTCAGTATGTGGTGGAATTTGCCAAGCGCATCGACGGCTTCATGGAGTTGTGTCAGAATGATCAGATAGTGCTGCTGAAAGCAGGTATGACAGCCTGTCAACATGGCCTGCTGCCGTCAAACTCACCCACCACCACCACCCTCCTCTGGCATTGTCACAAGGGCGTAGCTGACCTGACTACACAAAGCCCTCTTCTACAGATGCACAGACAGTGTCACAGAGAGGAGACCCCACCCTGCCTGGTTCCTCTTTCTGTATCTGTCGGTGTCTATTTTCCCTGAGTACATTACATACATAGTGCGGATGGACACAGTATTAGATAAGCGTGTGTTTCTGAGCTTAGATAATACCTAACATGACGGATGCCATTTCCCCCTCTTTTTCCAGGCGCTGATGTTTGGATATTCACACTGCTGTCACATACACATACTTACATTATTTTAACCATATCTTTGTACATACCACCATCTATATTGTGTGTGCATGAATACAAATGCTCAAACACACAGCATCCACATACAGTACCTTACATACGGCAAACAAACAACTCTCCCGGGTCTTTCCTTTGGCATTATTTATATTAACATAGCCAATATGAATAATGAAATAAAACTGAGATCCCTTGTCAGACATGACATTTTAAAACAGTAGCATCTTCCTTAAAGGCAGTAATGGCTTTTGTTACATTTTCTTGATCCTCTTATCCACTCCCACAGAGTGGTACAAATTGCAGGATAGAATAAATTCTCTACCTATCTTGCTAAATAAAGGTTGAATGAATAAGCACTGTCACTACTGAATGAAGCACAGTTTTTTTTTTTTATCTGGCATGCCATTATGGAAGAATAGCCTTCTGTCTATGATATTATCATCTGTAGAGGTGATTTTTTTCCCCCCACTGACAGCAGGCTTCTTTATTTCAAAGTGGTTGTGTTACTCATATTGCAGAAGAGGAGCACAAAGCACAATCATGTGTTTTGCATCCCTGACTGATGTGCAACTGTTAGGGAGAAATGAAACACACCTCAGATTCAGCATCTTGTTCCTGTCTGTCTCCACAGGCTCTTTGGAAGTTGTGTTTGTCAGAATGTGCCGTGCCTTTGACTCACAAAACAACACAGTCTATTTTGATGGAAAGTACGCTGGACCTGATGTGTTCAAGTCATTAGGTAAGTGGAGTGGGTGTATGTGTGTGTGTTTAAGTTTTATGTGAGGGTCTGTGTGCTTTTTTGTGCTTTACAGCTTCCATGGTGTAATAGCCAAAATTAGAGTGTGCTATTCTCTTCTACGCGATACTGAAAGCCTGGAAGCACACACTGAGCACTCATCTCTGCCTCACCTGGCATTGCCATCTCTGCAATGGCTATTTATGGTAGAAAGATTTTAGTGAAACTCTCCTGCACGTGGCTCCTGTAACTGTAGAATAAATAAAACCAGACAGTGTGTCTTTTGGGATAGCACTATCTAAACCATCACTGATAGTCGGACATAAACCATCTTATTCAAGAGATAGAAGCATTCGTATTCGTGGCATTATTAAGACTCTCCTTCATAGACTTTTTGGTTTTTCCAAGTACTTTTTGAGGTGAACAAAAATGTAACTGTGTCCCATAGAAGCAATAAAAGTGCTGAGTTCTGGGGTATGTTGAGCATGTATGTCTGTCCCACTGTCCTGTATTATTCTGTACAGAGGGGGCCGCAGCGGGGGAGACAGAGTGATGGGCTTCCCGAACTGCGGTGGCATCCGCCTCTTTCTCTCTCTATCCCGATAATTGATTTAACTAAAAGCCTCAATAGTGACCTCATTTTGGCTTGCATAACACCACCCAACTGCCAAAAGTGACTCGTCTGGGAGGCAAAACTCAGTAAAAGCATTGCCTGTACTGCTTAAGATGCTCCCATGTGCTGTCAGCATGCCACTCTTTTTCATTCCTTTCCCTTCCACTCCCCTCTCTGTCTGCCTCTCTCCCAATAAAGATCAAGAGTGAATGTTGTTCTTTGGTCTTCCTCATCCTAAGCCCTCTCTCTGTGTCCTTTGCTGTGGCAGGCTGTGACGACTTGATCAGCTCCGTCTTCGAGTTTGGGAAAAACTTGTGTTCTATGCACCTGTCTGAGGATGAGATCGCCCTGTTCTCCGCCTTTGTGTTGATGTCTGCTGGTAGGTGTCATTCAGTGGAAAGGGAAAAGAAAGCAGACTTACATTCACCATTTGTTGTACTCTCCTGTTTTCCCAAATCAATTAATACTCGTGTCTAATAGTAGTGACACTTTTTCATCAGGCGTTTTCACATCAGTGACACTGACTAGTAAAATAATGTGATCATTTACTACAGACCGGTCCTGGCTCCAGGAGAAGGTGAAGGTGGAGAAACTCCAGCAAAAGATCCAGCTGGCTCTCCAGCACGTCCTGCAAAAGAACCACAGAGAGGATGGTATACTTACAAAGGTACAGTGTAATACAGCACACACTCCATCCATTATCTGTGAAAGTGGCTGTCTGCTCAGCATGCTCTACCCTTGTAGCAGTGTAATCTCCCACTGTTTAGGATCTTTATCCACAGGCCATCAACCATTTTCAGTGCATTAGATTAAAGTAACTCAGATTTCAGTGGAAGCATCGAAAATGTTACATGAAATGCCTTTTATTAGCAGAGAAGTGGCAATTCATCAATTGTACTAGCTCCATAAGATAAAGTGACAAGTTTTCCTCGTGCCTGAGTGCTTGTCTCAATATTTACAAGTCTGTTTGCCCCTGTGTGAGCAGGAATACGCTGTAGGGAGGAATGTTTTTCACTACCATTGCTCCATGTCCTTGCCTCCCTGTGAATCTAAACAGCCTGTCTCCTCTCTCTCCACAGTTGATATGCAAAGTGTCGACACTGCGAGCGCTGTGCAGTAGGCATACAGAGAAGCTTACAGCTTTCAAAGCAATATACCCAGACATTGTGCGTGCCCACTTCCCCCCCTTATACAAGGAGCTGTTTGGATCAGACTTTGAGCAGTCCATGCCCGTTGACGGGTAGCAGCCCTGCCAGGTGCCAGTGTGCCCACCGTAGGGGGAATGTGGAGGAGGAATCTGAGACACTTTATTGGTGCCCTGCACAAACCAGAGCGGACAGATGGCACGCTGTTCAACTTCTTCTTTTACATTGGAGGGGTGGGTTTAGGGAGTTGATTCTTAAAAGTTTACTTTACTGAATTTAGTTCTCTTTGGAAGACTTGTGGGACCTGATGCCCCATGGGACATGAAGAGGAGATAGGGACAAATAATTTCCATCTGGTTGAACTTGACCTTCTTTTGTGCATTTCTGGCATTTAATTAGTTTATCTTCAGCAATTGTTGTGTCATCATGATGATAATTTATCCAACTGACTTCTAATTAAATAAGCAAGTAGTGAGCCAACCCCTATGAGTTAAAACAAAGACCATTTCAATTATAACATGTATCCACATCAGTATTATTTTTCATATTCAATGACATTTTGGTCATTTTTCTGTATTTAGTAATTATATGTGATAGTCATAATCACCCATTCCTAAAAAAATGTACACACTTTGGTCAAGTTCAGCCTTTTTCCTCTTGTGTTCAGTTGTATCTTTTGGATGCAGTGCGTGGAGTGAAAACTCACAGCGACTCGGAGGGGAGGGTCTGTCGGCATGGTGATGCAATCGGCACCTCTCTATGGACAATCGTTTAAAAAAAAAAAGAAACATAGAATTCTGGTAATTCTAATGAAAACGCAATGATTTTAGCTGTCAAAGACTCCATCCACCATTGTTGCATAGTGAAATCATGTAAGGCCATCTGCTATTAATCCTTCTCTGGACAGGTGCCCTGGAGAAGCACAGGGCATCAACACAATGAAAAGGGTCCATTCCACCTGTTTTATAATGTACTACAGGGTATATGGTCGTAAGTACTTACTATACAGAAAAAAGTAATGTTTATAGAATCTATTTTAAATAACATGTATGATATTAGTAGTTAGACCATTCTTAATTGTTGAATTGATAAGGCACTTTTATTTACACCTTTCTTTAATTTAAGACTTGTATATTTACCTAGTGATGTGTTGCATGTGCACAAGAAATACAAGTTGAACCATGGTCACAGAGGCTAGTCCTGGGAGCTGCAGATGATACTGGTCTGGAAGTGTAAGGGCTGTCTGTTAGGATGGCAGACATCGCTGTTTCTGGTGATCAGAGAGGTGTGGGCGAGAAGGCACGATAAAGACACTTCATGCAAAAAATGTAGCAAATATGCACAAGCACAGCAACAGTCAATAAACTATTTGTTTGCATGTTTAATATAATATGACAGCGTTATATCTTAGATATGTTGATTTGTGATATATGCTACTAAAATAACAACAGTATTCTTTGTTTTTGCTTCAGTAACATTGTTAACACTAGAACAGCCATTTACATTCAACACTGCATGACTGTTTTAATAAGGTATCAAAGTCCCCTCGGTTCACGAATGGTGTTCTTTTGCACTCTGAATCGTAAAAATACCGGCATTTATACCTGGAACTGCCACAGGATAAAATTGAACCCTTTTCAAATGCATACATTTTTCACATTTAATTTTTAGGGAGTGGCATTTACTTGTGCTATTTGAAAAAGTATGTCATTATTCATAAGAGTTTATTGCAGATAAAAAACAGAGATTTGTGAAAGAAACAAATACAGTATGCTATCTGCATATTATTCTATAGCCCATTGTCACTTTTATTTTAGACAGATTTGCACCGACGCCAAAGGGATGAGCGTTCTTAAAGATACTGTAATTATGAATCAACAACATGGCTGAAGCACATGTTGACATTTTAGATATTTATTTTGAGGAATTATTTAAAATAGGGAGTATTTTTGTGAACTAGACATCATGCCTGTGCATATTGGACCCATTTGACTATCTTAGGTGCATACTGAATCCTGGTGGTTCTAGTGTTAAAAGGAGGCTGCAGCATAGCATATATATATATATATATACATATATATATATATATATATATATATATATACACGTGTGAACACTATTCCAGTCTGGTCTTACAGTACTATATTTCATTGTGTTGGACTAGAGAGAGCAAGCGCTGACTGTAATCCAACTGTTCCATCTAGTGGAAGGTAAAGATACAGCAAGCAAACTAAGATCCTTGGGAGGAAAAAACGTAAGGTTGAATAAATAAGCACATAAATGCACCTCTCTTGAAAGGTTTAGACTGTTTTTACTATTGTTTTCGAGTGACTTTATCTGCCTTCTCACCGCGGCCTCGGCCCAGCAATGCCATGACAGGACACAGAAGAAACAGTGAAGGGAAAGTGAATATTCAAAGCCTTGTCTGGTAGTAAAGCTTCTATTTTTGTAACACGTTTTGGTTAATAAACTCATGAAAGAGAAAGAGGGAGAGAAAAAGATGTCAGGTAGCACTTAACTATATTCCCGCAATAATTAGACTAGCAGCTGTTTGTATGATTAGGGGAGAAACATAAAAATGGTAGGACAAGTGCTATTTTCAGAATGCTTTGTTGTTGTGCTTCTGTTTTGTTGAGTGTGTCTTTCTTGTCAGTGTGGTAGTAAAGTGGTAGACAAAAAAAAAAACCCTGGATGTGCCAAACAGTAGTCGTTGCTTCCAGTCTACTCGTCAATAATGTAGAATGGATTCCTGAGACATTCCAGCAATCTTAGTAGCGGCTTCTAGGAATATCTTTTACTAGAGCAAAAAAAAGGAATAAAAAAATAGAAAAAAGGAAAAAAAATGATATCCCTTTAGAACCCCAACAGAGCATGTTAACACATCTGTCACCAACTGTAACATAGAATCCAATTGTTTGTCTTTTGTGTTTGCACACTATCATTCCTCTGCCGTGCAATTTGTATGGGGCCTTAATGCCTCGTGCTGTCACCCCTCAGGGAAGAGTTTCTTTTGCGCTTTCGGTTTGAGACGACATTTGTTCGTATTCATTTTGTTTTGTTCAGGGATGTTCCATGGGAAGTGGCTGAGATGAACATGAGAAAATCCATTACATTAGATTTACGGCATTACTGACATCCTGAAGGGGCCTCCAGCCACTCAAAGATCACCGTGCCCCTCTCGTCGAGTTCAAGGAAATTTCTTTTGTATTAAATTCCAACAACCTCCATCACTTTTACGAACCACTGCTTTATCAGTACACAGCATATTCCTGTCACACGAAAAAATCTGTCTTGGTTTCAAATGGTGTCATCAGGGTCTTTAAAACGATAACCCACTTTGTTAGAAAAACCAAATATTCTTATGCAATACTAAATCGTTTGTGTTTGGGTTCTAGTAAATATGCTGTACCTAAGTAATAATCTCTGTTATGATCCAATGCTATTTGGATATGCACAAGCCCTCTACGACTAGTAAACCTCAGTCTCCCAGCAAAAGAAACCCAGTCTGGAAACACTGCTAGACAATCCAGGTTACGAGGCTCAAAGGCCCGGCAAGAGCAGAGAAGAGAATGACGTGTGAATGCTCAGGGAGGTAACAGGTAGACCGAAGAAGATGCAGCTCACTTTCCTCTGAACAGTTGCAGAGTCGGCATTGGCTCTGTTGTGAAATTAGAAGGTGGTTATTCCTCTTTAAAGTACACAAGGTACGGCCAAGAGGAGGTGGTTGGACTTTTTAAACACGCTGTACAGCAGCTACTTTTCCAACAATGATTACGAGATGGAGATTTGGCTGATTTCCTGTTATTTACTGCAAAAACGGTTTGTTTCTTAGAAGTGATTATGTTTTATTCAGCTTGTTTATCTTGGTTGCGCAAATTGATCAAATACGATCCAGACGGTCTACCACGAAGTGACTTTTTTTTTGTTTTCATTTTTCAATTAATTCTAAAAGGTTGAGTGGCTTCAAATGTGTTCTACAATATAAGACAAGCAATATGCCTTGTGTTACAATTACGGGTCTCTACAGTGCAGTCATCATCCTTTTGAATTATTCATACAGCTGGCACAAACTTGTAACATTTAACCTAGAACAAAAATAAATGACGTCCCATCTCTGTTCATCACCTTATGTACTGGTATGTTTGCAGTTTTGTCAGGCTAGCAGAAAAATGGCCATCAAACACATGGATAGTTGTGTGTAAGTATAACCTATGCCTTTACCAGGCCTGTAAAGTGATGTCCTTTTGTATATTCTCACTTGAGATATCCTGATCGAAGATAGGGATCAATATGTGCTATTCAATCAGTGTATAGAATACAGTAAAATGTACTGGTCCTTCTGTCTCTGCTCTGTTTGTCCATTTGTACAAAGCAATAGTATGTGTGTGTGTGTGTATGTATGTATGTGTTCGTTCTCACCGTGTGTGAATAAAATAAACCCCAGACAAGGCTTTAATAATTACAGAGGAACAGGGTTATGCGGATGAGGTGGTCTTGATTTTTATTTTGGACTTTTATAAAGGTTTTGGAAATGTTGAGCTTGATCCATCCATAATAGGTGTAGATTTTACAAGCATGACATAACGCCTTCAACAATTCATCGGTCTGCAGAGAGTTGTGAAGAAACCTTCACTGGCTCCAGAGTAAGGGGAAAAAAGCCACGGACTAATCGGAAATGAATTGGATTGAATTCAGGGCTTAAAATTGTGACAATGAGTGATTTCGACCATAAATTGTGAAGATCAGTGTTATGTCACGCTTAAAGTTGTGCTGGACTGTCAGCGTTACCCAGAATTCTGAGTCACTCATCACATTTTAACAGAACTCATTTTCCAAAGCACAGCTGATAAGGATTTATGATTAAATATGTTTAAGAATATAGTTTAAAAAAGTGAAAAGCAACTTTTAGCCATAATCGAATGTCAAGCAATAATATATGTCTGTGTATTATTTTTTTATTATTTTTTTGTGCACATAGTCTTTGAACATCTGCATGTAAATACACTTCTTATTTATCACTTTTGGTTTTGTTTCATTTGTGTTGATTTCGTGGATGTTTTTATGTTTCATCTGTATATTTGACCAGTTCTGTTCCCAGGTGGAGAACGAAGAACTTGACATGGCCTGTATGCTGTATATCTTATTTTCTCACTCTTTCTCTCTCCCTCATTCTCAGCTGTTTATTCACCATATTTAAGGTTATTATTGATCACATGTATAAAGGTAGCTTTGTATCTTCTGTCTGTATAGGTAAGAGGAAAATACTGCAACTAAGGCCTACCCAGTGAAAATATTTATCTGTTTATCAATTACCCCACATTGTACGATAACTCTGTTTCTAGTTTGCTTCCCTCCTTTAGGATTAGTTCGATAGCGATAGGGTGTGCTGACATTTATTTTGTGTTGCCCTGATGTGTGGTGCTAGGTAAGTTAATTTTGTGAACAAAGTATTGATTCCTAAGCCTGGCCACCCTATTAGTCAAGTCATTTCATTGCATATTAATGTATTATTGATATTAGGACTCAATAAATAATAATGATAATGAAAATGATAGAGGTAAAATTACCCAGCCAGTACCTGTATCAGTGTGCTAGTCTTGGGATAAGGCACTTATTTCCTTCTGACTTATAGCAAAGCTAGTATCTGCTAATTAATAATATTTAAGGTTGCTTTTCTGGTTTGTGGAAAAATGATAATATTCAAACTAAACTCAAACAGCAGTATTGTGTATTTTCTTTATCTGATTGTAAAAACCACTCACTGAGGCTATAGTTTGTCAGGTTTAAGATGCTAAATATTTACCTCTTTTGTGTCTGCATAGTTCTTTACCTGATGCAGGGAAGTGGTGCTTGGATTAAACAGAGCCTCGGTATGCTTTTGTTATTACCCATTTCAACTTTCCTGAGACGACGGTTTAATAAACCTTTTGCACCACATGAAGTGTTAGAAATGTATTTGAAAGGATTGCCATTTGAGGACAAAGTTGACCTTTTCTCTCTACTCTGTAGCAAATATCAGTAAGAATATGCTTGCAATAATACACAACGTATCACACTGAGTGCCTCTCGGTGTAACAAGATGCATACATGGTTTTGATTGTCTTTTTTTGTGGTTTTCCAAACGTGTACTGAAGTGACAATGTATTTTGTACATGAGGATGAATTCTCGCTCTCACGCGCTTCAGATGTTTTTTCAGATTCTTTCTTAATGTGTTGTTGATCATTTTCATGTGGGATGATACACTATGTTAAAGGGTTTCAATGTATAGTTGGTCTGTTTAGAGTGTACATGTCACCCCTCACCCACACCTTGTTTGAAGAACATGTTTATTTTATGTTGGATCTCAGATGGTCAAATAAATGCTTGCAGATGATATTGCAGAAATGTTCACCTGCACATTGTTTTTTTTTTTTTTAATTAGGCAAAAACTACCAGGCAAGCCACTTGTCCTCATTTCAGTTTGTTTTATATGCATTTCTTTTTTCACACACAATTTACTAATGCATTGTATTGGGGTAACTCAATATGACGGGTGGGTGGAGCAGGGGTGGATTACCTTTTCCATGCAAAAGCAGTACAAATTATGGGAAAACCGAAACTAGTGTGTGGTTGTCACAAATTTCTAAGTCACACGTTTGCTACTGATGTTAAAATGGGGACAGATGATCATGTACCTTTTTATCCAGCTCTTTTGAACTCTCTTTAGCAGGTAGTCTATTCACAAACGTAGTTTTGCTCCTTCTTGTCTGATTCTTAAATATGAAAATAAGTATTTTGATTCATTTTGTAAATACAGCTGTAAAGAAAAATAAGAAATTTAATGTTGTCTTTTAAATACTTTTCATTCTAATATGAATGTTGTTATATTGTACTTAGAAACTGTACCTTTAATATTACCTTTATTAAAAGTGCATTGGACACATCGATTTTAGATGTGCTTTATGTGCTGTTATCCCATAATAAAATTTACCGCTTGTAATGGGCTTTTATTTCCTGACTGTTTATCTGTTTCTATTGTCTGGTCTCTCTCTCTTTTGTAATAAAAAGCATCCAAGTGTGTACAGTATATTTGCCACAGTTAATTCTCACAAATATTGTCAGGCCTAATTTTTAAAGGTAGTACATGTCGTTTGACACCATTAGGCACAAAATTATTTTAAAATGACCTAGCAATATGTTTGACTTTTTCTTTTAAGCCACTGCAACTAGCACTCAAAATCAATCAGTGTACTCTCTTGCCCATGAATATAGAATAATTTGTTTTCAGACACATTTCTCTTTTTTGTTCCGATTTATACACATCAGTAATTACCTTTGGAAGAGACGAATCAATAAAGTTTTGAGAAGATATGTACTTTATCAAACATTTCATGAAAAGGGTAAAAAAAAAATTATTCCAACTTTATAGGCAACCATGTATGTCAAATGACCCACTATAAACACTGTAAACTGCACATCAGCTAAGTAATACAACAATATATTGTAATTCTCATCATATTGTGTATAAATTAATAGATACATGCTATAATGCAAGATCTAATAATTCATCTTCACTCTCAGTTCTGCTGCAGGTTTTAGCGCTGCCATTGTCTATAAAATAATTTGTCAGCCTCATAGATCAGGTTTTCATGGAAAAGATAATGTTTCTTTTTCCAGCATAATGCTTTGGCCACATCGGTACATGCACTCAGAACATCAATGTGATGATTAAAAGGGCTCAGAGTTTTTCCATCACACTAATGAAAAATACTGTATATTGTCTATATTGATCTAAGCAGCACCAGTAAAGATGTTTGTGTCTAGACAATGCTCACACTATTTGTTGTTAGATTTTAGCATCCTTTTAATTCACATTCTTAATTATATTGGAGGAAAACAATGCTGCAAACCCTGAAGGTGCTTGAGCCACGCACAGGGTAGAAAATGCAGATCCATGTACGTCTGGTTAGAAACATCTGCAGTAGAGCCAGTAATAACATTGAGGATTTCTTTAGACGTTGTAGACTTCAGAGAGCAGTATTCATTATTCAAGAGACATGGATGTAGACTGTGGTGCTAAATGAGTCTGTGTTAAGTAAAGATGAAAATGTCTGCAGGGTGCTCAGTGCAGTGTTTTTCTAATCAGCACAGTGCTGGACATGAGATTTCCAGCTTTCATTGCAGAATAATTTCATAACTACGGACAATACAATGTACTTCTAGTAAAAACGTACATTTTAATCTAGTCTTTCATGACAAGGTTTTATTTACCAGAGACTATGTTGCCCTACAAAGGCAAAGTGCAGTAAATCTGCGAAGAGTAAAACTGAGAAAACAGCCGACTTGTAAAGTTTTTATGTTTATTTCTTAATCATTTTTTATTATTTTGTATGTTCCTTTTGCTTCTTTTGGTTTATTTTTCTGATTTTATGCATTTCTCTTCTTTTTGTTTCAAGTGTTTAAATCTTGATAATTTTGTTGATTTTTTTTTCTGTTTAGTTCATTTTGCTACATTTTCTTGATTATTTCATAATATTCCACCCGCCTGCTTCGTTTTTGTTAATTTCTGTTCACTTGCTTAATTATTTTGTTGTCTTTGTGTCTTTGTTTATTTTTTATTATAATTATTATGTTGCATATTTCACTTCTTGTTTCGTTGTTTTTGTTCCTTTTGCTTTGACTTTCATTTTTACCCAATTTTGTTTCTAATTACTTTAATTGTTTTGTTTATTTTTTGTTTGTTTTTCTTATTTTGTTTATTTTTCCTTCTATTTTTGCTCTTTTTCTTCTTAGAATATTCATTTTTGTTCATTTCCTTGACTTTTTCTTCATTATTTTGCTCATTTCTGACAAAATATTGGGAAAACTTGGCCTTCTTGCTTTGGCTTATGCCTGGATTTGGGAATTACTGAAAATTTGACAGCTTATTTTCTCTAAAATGGAACATGATTTAGTAAACATACTTTGCCAGAAAAATACATCATACATCACAAGATCCAGTTTTAACCAGTATAAAAGAAGACATATCATGAAAAAAACAAATTACTGTGCTTTTTCACATGATAAAACGTGTTCCTATGCCCTAAAATAATGTTTCAGTATCAAAACAAACATCTGGTCAGCCGAATCTGCCTGAAAAACCTCAGTTTGCCTTATCCCTCGGATGTGACATCACATCTCCTGTCAATCATCTCAGCCTGAGGCCTGCCCCCCCCCCAGACTCAGGTCAGCTCTCTGCATTTTTCACAGTCTGAAGCCCCTTTTCCACCACAGAAACTAATCTCATTTACCCATAATTTTGAAACGCCTTGGTGCATTTTCACCACAGTTACCAGGGTAAAAAACCCTTGACCCCAAACTTACACTGGAAAAAGTTCCTGCGAGGGAGGTAGGACTTTTCAGATTACCCAGAATTCTTGAAGGGGCGGGGCTGTCTGCTGAACACTGATGGAAACACATTAGCCTATTGCTCTTCCGTACATGGAAGCCAGTATGCTGCTGCAAAAGTGTTTATTTAATGTCAACAAGCTAAACTTCATTTGTTGAGCATTTGAAAATATACCAAAAATAAAGAGAAGCTATGAGAAGCAAACGGATGACGAGCTCCAGGCTCTTCTGAGCATCTTTGCTGAAGAAGAAATTCAGTGAGACTTTGAGTCATGATTCAAAATGACGAGGTCTACAAGAAAATAGCCAACAAGCTGGCACAGCATAATGTAGGGCATACCAAAACAAACCGAAGAAACTGGGGCGGCCAGACTACTTCCTCTGGCAAATTGCAAATGGTTAAGCGGAGGAAATGCAGCTCTGGTGGACCATTTGCAATTTGCTGGACTGAGGAAGTAGTCATTATTCACAGACTCTTGTGTGTCACGGCATGTTGTTTTCGCACCTTTTGCTTTTTATTTAATGTTTTATTAAACACATTCTGACCTTACATCACCTGTTTATTTGCATGGCATCAAGATATAAGTACAATATAAACACTTTTCAAGTAGTGCACATGAGAATTAAGTGCAGGCAAATGTGTAAATCTGTATGAGTGCAGGGTTTAGGACATCTATAAAATAACAGAAATTTAAAAAGGACCATTCATCCATCCAAGTTTATAAAATAACAGTACTTTTACTTCAGTACTGTTTCTGTCTACTCTACCCAACACTGTTAACAAGGTACTGTATGATTTAAAAAAAATTACTAGTGGGTAAATCAAAACAGCACGGCTGTGGTAAAAAATGGTTTTCAGATATACTCCTACGCATCGCCTTAATTTTCAAAATATCTTTTATTTATTCAATGTCTTGGGTCTTAAACCTTCATCAGGAAACATAAAAATGCTGCGCATTAATTGTAATTGTTATTTTTATTGTGGTAATGCGATTACCAGGAATTCTTAGACCCACATGAATAAAGTCCTAGTAATAAAAGTGCTTGGGAATGTTGGTGGATAAGAGGCTTATGTCTGTAAAAATTCTCAGTCATCCAGGTCATGGTATCCAAGGCGTGTGGTTTTCCTTCTGTTGAGTGGACTGGAAATTTGGTTTGAAGATGTTTTGCTACCTATCCAGGAAACTTCTTCAGTTCTAAATAAACTCATGCAGGCAATCAGAATAATGTCTTCAAACCAAATATCCAGTCCAGTCATGAGAAGGAAAACCACACACTTTGGACAAGTGTTCAATCATTAAAAAAAAAAAAAACCTTTTCCTGCACACCTCAAAGCAACAACCTGAGCAAGTGATTGTCAATTTAGGTAACTTTCATAAGGTAATGTTCCTGTGCTCTTGACAAGGCTGATTGTGGGGAAAGTCTTCACAGTAGCATGTGAGGAAAATGTTAACATCTTTATGTTAAACCCATTGACTAAGGCTGAGGTTCAACCCTGATTGGCTAACCCACCAATGTAATACTGGCTCCATCAAAGCACAACATCATGAACAGGGAAGCAGAAGCCAATTGCATTAAGTTTCTGATGTACTTTTTCTTTCATCCTCTGCAATACCTTCAAAAACTCATGAATTAGTGGTCGTACAGCCAGACAAAAATGATTACTATACACTGAATTATGATAGGGTACAATCATTTATTTTCTATCAGTTTTTTTACGTCTTCTTGATGTCATAGTTAAAAGCTTACATACAGGCATTTCTGCTCCTTTGTGTTTCTGGGCCTTTTCTGTCCCACTGTGGCAGAGCTCCAGTCATATCGCCATATTGGCGATACAAAAATGAACTTGTATAAGTGGAGCTGAGGTAGATGAAATGAAATGATGACAGCTGTGTCCATCTAGCTTGGACACAGCTGTCAATCAAAGACAGAACACTGACACTCAAAAACAGAGTTGCCAGTCAGGCTTTGGCTTGACTGTTTTGTAATAAAGGTAATACATAATGTCCAAGTCACAGAAATTGGAGAGGCATTTCTTTGCAAAAGGCAGATAGTGTGATCCTTTTTATTCTGTTGTGACCGTAGCGCAGAGTCAGATGAGGCCACTGCTGCTGAAGACACTGTGTCAAGATTAAGCATCTTATCGGGGACAGGGGGCACAGGTAGTTGGCACCTATGCTGGTTATATCTGATCTGGCTGGGCCTTACAGGGACAGGAACGGACATAATAAGCACTGCAGCATTTTTGTTTATGAAAAACCTGCTCTTTAGTTTGGTTAGTTTTGAATTACTGCATGTGGTTACTCACGAGAGCTCTACACTTAAAAGCCACAGTTGGAGCAGTAGGTTGCATGATGCTGTGGGTCACACACTTAAGATAAATCTAAAGATAGAATGAACATAGATGATGGAAGAATTAAGATTTTATTGAAATTATATGGATTATTATTTTCTTAATTTTACCGCAAGTAATGCCACAGCCGAGGTATTCTTGTCAGTCTTTTTTGGTATGAACATTGTCCACACCATGCACCTCAATGTTCTACATATATAAGAGCAATGTGTACAATATGGAAAGAAACAATATTTGTGCTCTTTTTTTGCTCATTACACCTGGGCTTTCGTTATACATTTTATTAAGTATACAGTAGAAAAGTCAGTGTGGGGCAACACTGGAAGTTGACAGTAGAGGTCATGGTACTGATAAAAACATTGGCTGCTGCAGGAATATGGTTACATGATAGTGTGTTTGACAACCAATCCAACCTTCTGCAAAATATCTTTAGCAAGCGCGGTATATAGATTTGTGCTTGTGAAGCAGGTGCTCATGAGCCCAGTTCTCTCCTACAGTATAATAATGATTCATGGGCAACATTTACAACACAGTAGTCCGTTCTGTAGTCAGTGCTGCAGTGATTCACTCCACATTGGAGATTATCATGTTGGATACGAATGAACACATCCACAGCTGAGTCAAGGAGTCTTCAGATTACTGATAGAGTGTGGGCAGTAATCCAGGCCATGACCTGCATCTGGTGACTTAGGATTCAGTCTTTCACATTATTTCTTTTAAAAGGGTTATACAAACTTTTTTACTTTGTGGAAGTTTTTAGATTTTTTTTATGCAACTGCAAGCATATTTAAAGAGTTGCCATTACTAGGATTTAATAAGCTAATTCAGTCACTGCTGGAATAAAGTGACAATATAGTATTAAAAACTTTGTAGGGTTGGGAAATATAACTTCCTTTTAGTAAGTATTGATTCTGTTTATTAACTACTTATTATAAAGATTAGGACAAATGTTGCATTTAACCACTATTTAAAATTTAACCACTTTATTTTATTAAACGTCTCATACTGTGAAAATCTATCTCTGTTAGATTTTGAGGTTTCTAGAAACTCTTTAATGTACACTTGAAGCTGTGGAAATCTAAACTTGCTCAGTGATACCAGTCCTGATAAATCCACACAAAAATGGGCGACTGGACAAACGAGGTGTTCCTATTTTTGTCATTTGTGACATCAAAGTCATAACCAATCTTAGTCCAGATAAAAATACATCAGGCCCTGAATACAGAGTTTTAAATTTTTAAATTTGAATTTCAAATTTTAAAACATTCCACTTTACAGTCAGTCATCTTCAAGCTAAAATTATCTCCATCCCATGGCAACTGCCAACATTCCTTTTTCCCCAGAAAACTGTCCATGAAAAGGTAAATTTTGTGTGTTTACAGTACAGTGGTCCCTCGTTTATCACGGGGGTTACGTTCTAAAAGTAACCCACGGTAGGCGAAATCCGCAAAGTAGTCAACTTCATTTTTTTTTTAATTATTATATTTGGTTTAATGCTGTAAAACCCCTAACCACACACTTTATACACTATTCTCAGACAGGCATTAACATTTTCTCACATTTCTCTCTTAT
>JAQQAE010004714.1:0-18438 GCA_029823295.1 Pseudamia nigra | reverse complement strand
CCCAGCTCTTGTGAGGCTTAAGGGGTAGAAAATGGATGGATTTAGGGAGATAAATGTACTAAGTAGAAGTACATTATTCTCACCACAAATGTAACTGGATAAGAGTAAAAAGCATTCTGAAAAACAATTCCTCCCTGAAGTACATTTTATGGGAATAACCACTGATGCACATGTAAGTGTATATGAGTACTACCCACTTCTGATTCATTTTACGTTAAAGTGGTGGTCTGTACTGTAAGAAAAAGACTTGGGTCAACCTAGTAATGTTGAGTAGTTGAAACACTCTATATAATAAAAAAGTAGATTAGTATTTTTGAAATAACTGTACAGTATGTACAAATTTTAGAAGTACTGTACAAGGGTTGACTGATTCTCGTTGTGTTTTGAGCATTTTTTACTCCTCTTGGATAGTTGTACTTTCTCGTTTTGAAGGAGGAACGAGGTGTGAAGGCAGCTCTCGGGGAAGCCAATAGCCATCCAGTTTTCCTTCAATAAGGTGAACAGCTAAAGCAAACTCCTCATTGTCCAGCATGCCATCCCCATCCACATCAGACAGCCTCCAGATGTGAGCAAGCACGGAGTTGGGCAGAAGTGTGCTCATCATCCACTCTCTGACTTTGGTGCCGCTCAGTTTGCCATCATTCGGACTGAGGTTGTAGAAGATCTCATCGTATTTTGGCTTGTATTTCTCTACTGCCCACTCATCAAGCTCGGTTTCACTGCCTTCATCATCTTTGATTTCCTTAAAGGGATCTCTCTTGTAACTCTCTCGCTTGAAGGTTCCCAGGAATTCGCCGTCTAACATCCCAGGGAGAGCCCTCTTCCCTAGTTCTTGTAGTTGAAGTAAAGGCACCAGGTTTGCAATATCAGTGGTCAGAAGTTTCTCCAAAGAAGCCATCAGACTTGGTTTAAGCACCTTGAACTTTGAAAAATCATGACCCAGAAGTTTTTCCTAAAAATGGAAATAAGAAAAAAAAGTGCTTGATTAATAATAACTCTAAAATACTGAATGTAGTGGTAGACATTTAAAAGTGGTGCTTTAACCTGCATTTTGGTGCAGTCAGGGAAGTCACCAGCTGGGACATGACGCTGTTGCTGAATCTTAGTGAAAATCACAGGAAGCTCATAGATCAGATTGTGCTTCTTGCTTTCTTTGCAAAAAATTGTTGGCATCTGCTGCTTCAGATAGCTGATAATGTGAGCATGAGCCTAGAAAGAAGCAAACATCAAATTAGAAGCAAAATATCTGCAATTTGGTTTCTTGGCATTGAGACATGGATGAGACATCACAAGTTATTTTAATGTCACTTACCCTCACTAAGCGTGCCCTCTTCACAAGATCATTCAGTTTTCGTATAGCAGCGTTGCGCGGCAGGTTCCTTATGTCAGCCAGAAGATCCTCCTCCTCCAGTTCTATCAGCTGGTAGTGGTCACATGGCTGCCTCGGCTCTGACCAGAAAGACCCGATGTAAACCCGCAAGATCTCCGGCGTCTTAAACACTTTCCCCAGTGACCACATGAGGGCGCCGTACACTCTCATGAGCTGTTGGGAGTCCACTCTGTCAGCCTTGTTGAGAACCACACGTAACTTGTCCTCATAGCCGCACAGAGCCCCAAATGCCCGTGTGAGCTCATCAGAGAACTCCAGTTTATGTGCGTCAAACAGAAGGATGATTCGATCCACACGCTCTGCAAACCAGCGCAGCACTGCTGGGAAGTCGTAGCCTGGGGATCAGGAATGATAACATAGGGTTTTCATTAGCAGTGGATGTAATGTGGCAGGCTCCACTGCCTCAAGACGTAGTGGAATGTGTAAGATATCCCAGTGGCCCTCATTGATTTTGAGCCATTTTAGTTACGCCCAGAGATTAATGAGTCTATATAACAAAGCAAAGCCTGGCCAGAAACTTACTGCCCATCTCCTCCCAACTTTTCTTTCATCTACTGCTTTCCTATGTTCAAATTTTTGAATTATATTTGACTGAAATGTTATTTTATTACATCAACCATGGCTCTTGTAGCCAGGAATTTAAGCCCTGCTACAACAACATTTCAGACCAGCTTTGAACGCCTGTAAGTGGACTTAAGCCTTCATTTCCTGTGAAACTGAGAAAGGAATTAGAAACAGTATTCACACTTACCTCGACTCAGTTTTCTCTTTGCAGCAGTTAAGATGCCTGGTGTGTCTATAATACTGATATTCTCAAGGACGGGATTTGGCATCTGAACACACTGAAATCTGTAAAAAAAAAACAACAAAAAAAGATAATAATAATCTTTCAGTAAATTCTATTTCATAAAGTTTTACTCATTCATTTATCATGCTGTAAATACATTTCAGATGCGGACAATTTTATTTAATTTTATCCAAAAGCGGGCATTCATTTGCAGAGGTCCATATACACAACACGACTTCAACATCGATGTTAATGAAGACAGAAAACAGTCAGATACTGTACATTCAAAGGTTAAATTAAAAGACCGAAGGATGTTACAAGGGAGTAGTAAAAAGAGGAGGTAGTGTTTGTTATAACTCTGACTGATTGTTTCTGTTGATTCCAATCACCTGTTCAAAAAAGAATTCCCAAAAGGGTCCAGGTTCCGAAAGGGCTTTTTGGGATCCACTGTTAAAGCATTCCCAGGGATGATTCCTTCCATGTCTCCGTACATGAGGGCAGTAAAGCAGTCTGTGGTTGGCTCTGGTCCAACTCTGCTGCCAAGAAAATCTTGTTCTATGAGGTACCTTCATGTGAAGAGACAGACACAAGTATAAAATACCACCAACATCATGAACAATCTGTAGAATACATGCACAAATATGCAGCTTTTGATTTTAAATGTCAAAGTCTTGACTCTCACCTAATAAAAGTTGTCTTTCCTGTTGAGTACTGACCCATCACCAGGACCATTGGTTTGTTGTCGAAATCTGCATCCTCATAATTTGGAGAATGAAAGTGATGGAAAGAATAATGCTTCTCAATTGGCAGCAGCCTCTTATAATACAGATTCTTCAGCTCTTCTGTCACAATATTGACGTCCCCTACTGTTTTCGGGTTGCTCCTGAGCCGTCGGAACGACATGATGTTAAAGTCTGGAGATGGACTTCACTAAGTGGAAGCTGCTTGCTCTCCTCTGACCAAACTAAGTAATGATGGAGGAATGTGCACAAGGAATATTATCAGTTTCTCACAGCTGTCTGCTTTATCCTGCAGCGGGACATTCAGAGGGTGGAGAGGGTGTAACCACAGCCTGCAGCTGTACCTAACATAAAGCCAATGTCAAGCGGGACAGGGTGGAGTGAAGTTTAGCTTTGTTACTGAATTGGGACAATCTTGGCAAAATTCTATCAGACTGATTGCCCTGTTGAGGATATGGCAAGCTTTAAATTTTAAAGCTCTGTCTTTTTGTTCAGTGTTAATGTTTGCAGAACAATAAACAAAGTGCAAAAGGATCCTTGTCTAAAATGACATTTGCAATTGTACTGGCAAGGATGAAAGATGCACACTCACTTCTGTAATTAAAGTTAAATTGGAAGCAGTGATTGTATGACAGAAACACAAGGATACACATGTTGGAAGTAAGTTGCATGTTGGACCATATTTCATTTGTGCATTCTTAATGTGCTTTAAGCCATCAGATATCCTGTGGGAAGGCTATGTGCAGGGACAGTAGTGCTATAGTCCTATTTTTGCTACTACAACTACTGTACAAATCCACATTTTGGCAAGAAATGCTCATTTAAGTAAAAAGAAATGACAGTTCACCATTACTTTAAAAAAATGATGGTCCCAGGAAAGGAAGAGTACATTAAAAAGACATGATTTGAAACCCATTCCAGGTGACTTTCTGTCATCAAAGCTAAATATATCTACGTTGGGCAATCTAAAATATAAAACCTGCTCTGGCTTATTTAACACTTTTAATTACAACATAACTTTATACATGTTCTTTTACAGCTTCAGTATTAATATGCAATGTTGAAAAAAATAAAGCTGAAGGAAGAAGGTGTGTTCACACTTTTGACTGGTGGTATAGTTTGTTTAAATGGTTCAAACTGATGTAAAGGTTTCGCATCCTGTCATCTGTACATAATACATCTAGGCATTAGTAGCGATCTATGAACATAACAACATGTTGAGGACATTCTCCTTGTTTTCATCCGGCCCTCAGCGTGTCCCAGGTGGACACACGGCGCAGGCTGTTCCAAGGAATGCGACTGTGTTCAAGAACATTCCACTGGCTGTGAATCCAAAACAGGGAGCTGTTTCTGTAAGCCTGCATACCACGGGCCGCAGTGTGAGAAAGGTATAAGCGCTATACAGAACACCTATTTCAAATTTTTATTTCAATTGCAGCTTTAAAATCTAAGAACCTGGGTTTTGGATGTTTGTGTTTTACTTAGACTGTGACCGCACATTAAACATTACAAGTTGATTTAGTGGATATTTTACAGTATCGGCTATTTGACAGTTTCAACCCATACACATAAGATTCAAGTTTATTTCCTCTAGCAGTAATAACACCGCAGCTGCAGTCATTTCTGTAGCTGCGAGGAAATAAACTGGGAACCGTGTTGCTTCCTTGCAATATGGTTTTGGTGTAATGTTTTATAATGGGGAAAACTGTGTAAAAAGGTGCAAGCCACTCTACAGTGACTGACTAGAAGAACTACCTTTTATATTTTCAGTGAAATGTTGAGTAATGTGTTTCAAGATAAGTTTTGCCTTCACATCCTCTGTTTATATTTTTGTGTGTGTGTGTTTGTGTGTGTATGTGTGTGTGTGTGTGTAGAGTGTGAATTTGGCTTCTATGGACCAGGCTGTGAAAAACCATGTGACTGTCCAGGTGGAGGACCATGTGACCCCAGGACTGGACAGTGCAGCCAGCAGTGTCCTGCAGGCCTTCACGGAGATCAGTGTCAGCTGGGTGAGACAAAAAGCAGCTTTGATGTAATTTACAGACAGTGGGCAACAAAATATGAATGTTTCAGACAAAGCCAGCTGCATTAAACAATAAATGTACCCAGCATCAGTGGCAATTAAGAGTTGGCAGCATCCACAAACCCCTTTAAAGTCTGTTCCAAAAGCATGTATGAAGTTTGTTAAAATCTAAATTTGTAGTTTGTGTAATTAGAAATGACATTTGTACATTTTTTAAACAAAAACTAAACCTGAATATGCCAAAAATATAAAATGGTGTATCCAGAAAGGAAAGAAAAATATTGCACCACGTACGAGAATTGGACTCCAACGACACTTTACAGAGAATTTCACTCATTTTACGCAGGCTAATTTATTGTTATTCTAACATTTTGAATTTTTCCCCCTAATAGTTTTTCAAAACAGAAATGTTCAATTTGATGCTGAAAAAATCTGTTCATTTTATTAATATATTTTCAAATTGCATTCATTTTTAATCTGAACCATAAAAGTACCAAAATATTAGAATTATGACACTGAACCAGAAGATATCAGTTTTTAATATTTTGGCTCAGGCTTCATACCTGTATCTACATCTATTACACCTAATGTTAAACTCAACTCTTGTCAATGTCTCAGCTCCTCAGTGAAGTTTGACTCATTAGCGCTCTCATGTGGCCACATCAGATCATTGAGTAGATCTGTTTGTAAGCGTGCTGATGATGTGTCAATTGCAGTAGCATGCATACTTACACATGTGTCTACTTGTACTTATTACTTCATATTACTTATTGTCTGCATATCTTCACACTTACATGAATGTTTGCCTTTGCTAATGTGTCAACAAAACACAGTTTATTATGTATGAGTATCTGAAATTC
Organism: Pseudamia nigra; assembly: GCA_029823295.1. Taxonomy (NCBI): domain Eukaryota; kingdom Metazoa; phylum Chordata; class Actinopteri; order Kurtiformes; family Apogonidae; genus Pseudamia; species Pseudamia nigra. The sequence continues at coordinate 12,638 of JAQQAE010004714.1, read as the reverse complement.
TCCACTTTGGGCCCCGCCTTTTTCAATTCATGTGACCATATAAATCCTCTTTTATTCTGTCTTATTCCATTCATTCTTTTATAGTTTTGATGGATGAAGTGGATTTAGTGAGTCACTGTGGCTTTTTTTAAATTCACCTGGTCAGTGCAGGTGTTCCTACTACTATAAACAATACTTTCAAAAAGTCCATGTGTTCCTGTGCACCAGGGTGTCTTTTGGGTGTTTACTCTTGTGGTTGATGGAAAGTTCACTTCTAAGTTTTGATCTAAAGTGATACTGAATGTAAGTCGCAAGCTCCTGGTGAAAACAGTACTTAGTGTCTCTGTGGAGTGGACTAAGATAACAGAGCAGAGTTACAGTGTGTCAGCGCTAATGCACCATCCATGTCTAGGCTTGCTGAGGTTGTTGAAGCCAAATAAAAAAAAGAAAAAAATTATACTTAGCTTGGATTGCAGGCCAGGTCATGACAGGGGCGATTTACTTCAGTTACTACTGCAGAGGCTACTGGCAGAGATTGAATAAATAAACGAAAAATGATTGAGTATTTCTGAAATTTTACCTCTGCACTTTTCACTATTGGCCAGTTTTTGCAGTCTTGTGTAATGCTGTCTTGAGTGTGTGTGTTGTGTAAAAGTCATGTTTTACTCTATGTCTGCCTCCGTTTGATATATTGTGTTGATAGCCTGTCAACCAGGAAGCTACGGAGAGAACTGCCGTCTTGCCTGTAAGTGTGGAGGAGTTCCATGTGATCCCATAACCGGACAATGCATCTGTCCTGCTGGGAAAACAGGAGACAGCTGCCGGGAAGGTACTTTTTGTCAGTGTAGGACTTTTCAGGATTAGCATGGTTATAGAGCTGATGGGATGGTAGAGCAAAGAAAAACCTGATTACATGTGATTAAGATATTTGAACTCACTGACCTGTGTAACCTTGTTTTTTAGTCGAGGATGTTTGAGCATGTAGTTCCTCTAAACCAAACAACTTAGTGATATGCCTTAGACAACAGCTGACTAGCCCATGTGAGACATTTCCCCCTTTAAAGCTTATCAAACACATTTCTCAAACAGCTTATTCAAATGTCTTTATGGATTTACAGAGAAAGAATTCACATAAGTGGCTTTTTGTTATCTTAATCTGAAAATTACTTGATGCATCCCAGACTGCCCTTTTGGACTCTGGGGGTTGAAGTGCCAGTCATCTTGTCCTGCCTGTGAAAATGGCGGCTCCTGCAACAAACAGACTGGTGCCTGTGACTGTAAACCAGGATTTACTGGGAACCTTTGCCAAAATAGTAAGTCGATTTCACAATTATATTTAATAACAGAAACTGTAAGCTAATAATAATATCATTTACTAAAGTTCCCTGTTAATTTGCTGTATGCAGATTGTCCCTCAGGATACCACGGACCCCACTGTTCAGCACGCTGTTCATGTCACTCTGATGCAAATTGTGACTCACAGAGTGGACGCTGCATATGTCCTCCAGGCAGGAAAGGCCATCACTGTGCAACATGTATGAACTCCTATATTATAAAAAATGATCTATAAGAAAATTCAGATATAAATAAATGAGAATAAAGATAAAAAAGAGGAGTGCTGTGAGTGATATGTGCTGTGATGTTTGCTGTTTTTCATAGCATGTGAATCTGGTTACTGGGGTCAAGGCTGCCTCAGTAAATGTCAGTGCAAAGACACTTCTGTGGGCTGTGACGCAGTTACTGGTCAGTGTGTATGTGAGGCTGGATTCACTGGCGATCACTGTGAAAACAGTAAGGGAATGCTGCCATCATGGGGTGACTCTGTGTTACTCCATCTTTAGTTCATTTGGAATCCTAGACATACTATTGAGTATTTAATTTGACTGTTAAGTAATTACTTTACTCTCTCATCCTCAGAGTGTGTGAACGGCAGCTATGGGCAGGGCTGTTCTCAGCAGTGCCAGTGTCAGAATGGAGCTTTATGTGACCATGTGAGCGGAGCCTGTACATGTTCTCCTGGATATGCTGGAACTTTCTGTGAAAAAAGTAAGACTTCTTTTTCTGATGGCTTTTTTTGTACAGAAGCTGCCTCACTCAGAAACTAATTTTAGGCTATATATTTTTGTAGAAATTACACGGATGATTTGAAGTCTATTTCAGTGTTGAAAATGTGTTGTTTAGCTTTGGTTCAAGTCTGCAAAACAGGACCCTCATTGCATTTTACTAGATTACATTGATCAATTAGATTAATGTAAATTCTGCAAACATTAAAATTAGATCATTTAGAATCATTGCCAGATTTTACTTGAAAATCAGTGTAATTTGAATTCACAAAGTAAGGGAAGATGCAAAGTAGTGTTTAGATGATATAGGACAAATATGTGATCTTTCCTTGCTAATATAAAAATATTGCCCCTTTTCATGAATTATAGCCATAACAGTGCTCGTCTTTAAATCCACTGGAGGGCAGTGCAGGACATTTTTCTGGTTTTGTTCAGCTCTTCAACAACCTCAGTGAATCATATTCAGTGAATCATCATATCCTCCATGTAATGTCATGAGCATAACCGTTTTAAAACCACAGAAATCTAAAGATGTAATTTGTATTAGTCATACTGGAATAGATGGGCTCTATGTCATAGAGTCTTTTCCAGCATCCTGCCTCGGCAAACTTCATGTAACTAATAAGCTTCTTATGATTGTAATATTTTTCCTGAGCTGTGAAGCATACCATCAGTCCAACTGTCTTAACAATGTAATAGATTTGTTCTTGATTATAGTCTTTTGACTTGAAGCGATCCCATGTTATTACAAAGTGTAAGATTTACTGTAAGTGTACAACCAAGCCCAGAAACTCATACCACCTCTGTCGTACATAGGGTATCGTAAATCATTGCCATGTCACACTAGAGCAGAGCTTCACATCCCTAGTCATAACAGTCTAATGGCCCCAGACGTAGACGTCACTCTGATTGGATGTTACTGTGGAAATAGGGCTATCGGTCTGACCAGATTCTGTTTTCTGAGGGCCTTTTCCCTTCAAACAGAGGTGTCCAGTTTCTCAGTCTTCTCCTGGGCCTCTTCCTTGAGGAAAAGTCAGGAAGAGGCCTGCACAGTGAGAAGGACCAGATCTCCAGTTCATCACCAGTCTTCTGTTGCACAGAATTAAAATGGAAAGAGAATTTTCATCCACATATAGTACAGGCTTTGATAATGCAGTCCAACTGGTCCTAACAGACTTTGAGAGCTTGTTACTATGGCAGTGGCATTGTTTCACTGGACATTCTTGCGGCACTGAGGTTGACGCTGAACATTTCAGTCAAGTTTTGTCACAGGAAACGAGCCATTGTGCTGACACTGGTCCTGCATACTAGACCACTTCTTCAATTAACGTGCATCGTGTTTTGTTCCTGGACTGCAGCTTTGATGTTTGCATCAAAATAGTTTGTTTGGTCACATTGAAAAGAACTTTGTTCTGATTGGCAGTGAACATCCGCATTATTGTTGAAGAAACAGGCTTGTTTTGTTGTCGTTGTCTTGACCTCACTCACTATATAAACCTTCAATGGCACCAGGAAGTTCTATTCTACTCTACGTTCTCTCTATCCGCTCTATTTCTGTGGTCGGCTCTCCCCAACTGTGAGGTCCCTGGACCTGCTTTATGGGCTGACAGCAGTGGCTCTTACACAACCAGGGATCTGGAAATAATCCTCCTGTCTTAAAGAGCTCATTTAGTCAAGAGATGGAGTCTTTCAGCGATGGCACAGTGTGTGTGTGTGGCAGAGGACTGAATTCTCTGTTCCTACCTATAAACAAAGACTCAGAGAGAAGAGTCTGCACTTACAAACACTGGCAGACACAGCGCTAATATCAGATGACAGATCACTACTCTGTGGTTAATATGGAAACCAGTCGCCCCCTGCTGGTGCAAACGAATAATAAACTTCACAGTCAAGTGTAGCCATCTAGATTTAAAGTGGACTACAGACTGTACAATGCATTTGAAAATGAAGGAAAGTTTTAACATGTTGAGGTGATTACCAGATGTTGGTAGTACTCAAGTACATTTACTCCATTACACGTACTTGAGTAGATTTTTCAGTAATTGTTTTGCAGAATACTTGTTGCTCTCACCCAATTACATTTGTGATGAAAAAAAATCAAATTGTACTTATCCTTGTCAAATATTAAGATAATCAATCATGTTAATTAACTAAATGAATAAATTAAGTGACAACATGAGCAGACATTTCCAACAATGGTCACCAAAATTAACAAAACAAGACAACAAAATGAACAAAAAGATCAGCAAAATGAGCAAACATAAAGAAAATAATTAAGTAATTCAACGAAAATGAACAAAGAAACAAAAACTGAGCAGGAGTAAAAAGGGTAAAAGTACAAAAAATATGCAACAAATATAGTAATATAGAATAAAAAACAAAATAAGCAACAAAATGAATGAATGATGTTGTAATAAATTCAGTATTATGAAGTTACTATTTGAATAATTTTGTATTGGATACTTTTATACTCTTCCTTAAGTACTTATGTTTATGATTACTTCTACTTCTGCTTGAGTCATTAGAATTATGAAGTAACAGTACTTTTACATGAGTACGATTTCAGTTTATAATACATTTTCCTGCTGCAGCCAACAGACAGACCAGTTTGTTGCCATGGTGTCAGCGACTGCCATGATAACAATAAACAACAGATAATAAACCCATGCTTTTTGCCACATATTACCACAAACCTAATGTACAGCTGGGTTAAAATGACAGCATCTGGGCCAACTTTAATAACATTAACCACTACAGAGGCAGGCAAAGACATCATGCTGTCAGCGTGGGAACACAGAAATGACCCTGCTAGAAACTGCTGAGCAGGAAGGATACTTTTCCCACATTGAGGCTTTGAGGTAGAGAAACTCAGAATGACAGCATCATCCACTGGAGCAGGAGATGGAGGGTATGATGCATAAAATGCAGGGAACAGCCATCAGTACGGTGGCATTTCAAAAACATCAAATGAACAAGTAACACATTTCTTTCTCAATTTATGGCTTCCTTTCGTAACATGGTCACTGGTTTCCTTATAGATAAAAGATGTGTATAAATGAAATGAAAAAGTCCTGGGATAACTCAGACAGAGGTTGCAGTAAGTAAAAACTGGGACAAACCCAAACTCACCACTGAGCATCAGATTTTCTCATATATTATTGTAATAGAAAACACAAGAAGTTGCTTGAAGAGAGAACTTCAGCAACATCTGTCAATCAGTCAAAAATTTGGCAGAGCAATAGCAGCATTTCAGTAAATCAAAACCAGAATGGAAGAAGTGTTTGCGTTGTAAAATACAGCTAAAATGCTTGTGCTGGGATGAGGTCTCATCAACTGCTCAGTGACAAATTGAGCGATCAAAAATAGGCATTGAATAAACAGAGTCGTTCTTTCCTGGCTTGGTGAAGTCATGCGTACAGACAATATTTACATCCCACTAGTGGAAAGGCTCATTCATCCCGCAGCCTCTGGCTAGGTTCATGTGGATGGGAGGCACTATGTTTACCAAACTCTCTGAGTGTCAATTGACTCCGCACACACTTAAACAATCTCTCCAGCTCTCTTTGCAAATGGGAAACAGACTCTTAGACTGGCATCTCCTCGCATCAGATACTGTAGGTGCATGTGTATGTGTGGGTTTGCAGGGCACACTAACCTGGATTTGTTTGCCATGTACTGGTGAGGCCTGTGGACTCAGCAGGTGCTCTAATTACCAGTTCTTTGTGCCCCCTCTACCCTGAAAAATGAACGGCCTCCGAGCCTCCATCAGCTTTGATGTGGCCTAGATCCGCCACACATGTGGGACATGAGCTCACTTAACGAACGCAGACGCTCTGCAAATGAACAGCCGCAGCATGGTTCTGCAATTTGATATTGGTATTTTCAGTAGGTGGTAAGACAGAGAGGGAAAGTAGGAGGAGAAAAGAGTGAGAGATTGGGAAGGAACGAAAAGGAACAAAATTTCTTTTAAAAAGTTGGCATTTAAAGCTTTTCTTCTCCTCTTTTGTGAAGCTGCCAGTTTTAACCAGTCGGATGTTTTATCTTGGCCCACAGTGTGCCCGGACGGCTTTTACGGTCTTGACTGTGGCCAGATGTGCGAGTGCAGGAACGGTGCCCGCTGCCACCACATCACAGGAGCCTGCCTATGCACCGCCGGCTGGGCAGGACCACACTGCATTCTGGGTAATGGAAGCCACATCATTAAAAAGGGGTGTGAGGGAGGTCCTCACTACAGCCCATCACGACATCCTCTCCTTAAACACAAGTATGATGTGTTTGTGAACAATTATCTGTATAATGAGACGTTACCAGTGACTTTTTAGAGATGGGTACGGGCGGAGAAAGGAGGGAGGACAACCGTGCCCTCCAGCATACACGGCCTAATTGAGGTCTATTCTGGATAAATGCACCCACGTGTTTATAGCAAACAACATTAGGAAAGGGAGAGCATATCTTGGAAGGCTTTTAGTAGCTAACCAATCAATGTTCTCATGCTAGAGTTTCTTGAGGATTTCATGCCGTTGTTTTAATGAATCCAATGAAATGCCCACTAAACTTCTTAGTCTGTCATTGTGCTATGTTATTCAGGGCTCTCCTCTCGCCACAGCCATTTTGTGGTCCTAACTTCCAGAACCAGAGTCAGCAAAAAGCCACTAGCATGACTTAATGATGCATCTCTATCATTAGAGTACTTTCCTATTTCTTCGACTACAAATGTCATGTGGGATCATTTGGAAGATGTTTGCAAAATGAGTGCTGAGAGCCTTTGCCTTAAAATGCACCAAAATCATCACTAGTGTCATATAGTTACCGTGAATGTAGCCACATTACAGAATATGGTAATACTGAAAGTGTTGTATGTGTGTGTGGTTTTGTGTGGCAGAATGCCCAGAGGATCACTTTGGGGAGCAGTGTAGTCAGACCTGTGAGTGTCAGAATGGAGCCAGGTGTGACCACGTCACCGGCCACTGCAGCTGTACGGCTGGTTGGACTGGAGTCAGCTGCCAACTGAGTGAGTAGCTCATCAGTCTGAAAAACAAAATAACCCAAAAACTAATGCTACCTCCATTGAAGGCAGATACCGTGTTTCCATGTTGAGCTCATTTGCTACAGATCAGCTAAAATCAAACCATATTTTTTCAGAAATCTCAGTGTATTTTATCTCTTGTTTTAATGATTCAGTGATTTCGATCCAGGCTTGGCTGAGTTATAAAATCCTTCAGAAGAATAGAATTTATTTGCAGTTAAGATTTAAAGACCACATCAGGTTTACGAAGCTTGATGTGGGCAGCATGACAGTATGACTCATTCTGTACAGAAAAGAAAAGGATGGCTGCCTAAAGTCACAGCAAAATATCTAGGATGTACCGGTATTTGAACATTATTATTATTATTTTGTACATTATTATTATTATTTTGTACATTATCGAAGCTATATTCAACAAATTAAAACTGAATGAACATGCATATCTGAAGTATCCAGGTAAAAATAATTATTATCATTATTTCATCTTGACTCAACTCGTCCATCTTACTTTACGTACTTTCAGTCAAACATTATTTGCATGGAACCTGTTTGATTCTTACTACCAGCCAATAGTAGACAAAATAAGTACATTGGAATGCTGTAAAATAAAAACTAAATTAAAAGTAGGTAAGGTGCTGTTAATGCAAATTGTAATAAACATAAATTAAACAATAAAAAGGTGAATTGTTGAAGATAAGGTATTGCCGGTTGAATATAAATATTGATCTTAGCATATTGGATGATATAAAAACAATATGAAATGCATGTAAATTTATTTTCAAATTATAAGTAATGTAAAATATGCATACCTATGTGATAAATAGCATTTTTACTGTACAATATGTAGTGACTTGAGTTTGCCCTAACATGTTTCTTTCCCTCTTTCTATACTGTGTAATGTGTGTGTGTTCAGCTTGTCCTGCTGGACAATATGGGGAAAACTGTTCTGGCCAGTGTCTGTGTCAGAACGGAGGCTCCTGTGACAGCATGACTGGTCAGTGCTCCTGCCCACCCGGTTGGTCTGGAGATGCCTGCGAGTTAGGTGAGTTGTACAGTGAAATGCACATGACTTTTAATCATGTGCTTTGAACCTAGAGTAACGCTCTCAAATTTCCATTTGTCTCTTATAGAGTGTGAGGAGGGACATTATGGAGAGAAGTGCACACAGGTCTGCAGCTGTATGAACAGAGGAAGATGTGACAGAGTGACAGGAAGATGTTTCTGTCTGCCCGGCTGGACGGGAGAGCTCTGTCAATCAGGTGATTATGTCAACATAATGTGTTATGTCAGTTTTGATTAAGCATTGTCTCTGGGGAAACTGTACTCACTCTACATGACTGCACACAATCATTCAGCAGTTCACACCTTCATCACTAAGAAATGATTCACTTGAACAGCAGATTAGGTTTCTGCAGGTTCTCAAAAGTCTAAAAGCCTAAAATTTGAATTTTAGACCTTAAAATGATGATTAGAATCAGAATAATGTTCATAAAATAAAGAATTTGAAAGCTGCTGCAGCTTGTGTAACAACATTTGACTATAAAAGCGTTATGGTTGCATGAGGAAACTATTTTGGCGAAAATTATTCTATTTTTACATCATGAGCATCGTGAGTCCTCAGATGTACATAATTATCTTAAACCTTTTGTGCATTAATTAAACTGATATGACATTTTCATCCTTGAAAGTGGTTAAATTATGTCCATCAGGGCACATTACTTTAGTGAAATACAATCAAAATGATGCTTTAGTTACTCTTTAATAATGTATGTAAGCAAAATTATTAACCAACTGTGCAATTTGCATAGTATTTTTGTGTTATAGTTGTATATACAAGTTCAAATGTGCTTGCTGTTGCAAATACTGTAGCTTTAATTTGTGTGAATAATTATACAGCCCCACAAAGACAAATTGCAAAGAGGGACAGAGAGAAAAATGCTTTTGAAAGTATTTTCTAGGCTGTTTTGTTTGTTCTTGTTCATTTTTCTTCTTTCTGTATCTAATTTGGTTAATTTACGTGATGTTGTTGTTGTTTTCTTCCTTCTTCACAACTTTTTGATTGTTTTACTCATTTTGTTTATTTTTCTTCTTAATTTCTTCTTTTTGCATCTAATTTATTTCATTGTCTTGACAGATTTGTTCATTCAGCTTCTTATTTTGTTCATTTTCTCCTGATTTTGTTCACTTTTAATCATTTTCTCAAACTTTTTCTCCTGATTATTTTGTTTAAGTCAAAATACTCACTGCTTTGCTTTTTGCCTTTGTAATTACTATAAAATTGAACTTGTTTTGTAGGGCAGTGTAGTGGACTCCATGAGTGAAAAGGTTAAATATAACTTGTTGAAACCTGCAGAATCATGGCGATGTGTGTGGCTGTCATTTCATCAAGCAGCCTCCTTTTATTTTCTGCTAGTGTGCAATGATCGTCATCAAGGCATGTGCCATGTATTAAAAATAAGTTAAATGCATTTTGTATAAGAGCAGTGTAAAGGTGTAAGTAATGAGGCCTGGACAATTCATACAATCCTCGTGGGATAAATATGCATAAAGGAAATGTGAGCATTTTAAGAGTGACATTTGAATGTTGTTGTTGAGTCTAATGTTTCATGCTGAACTCAAAGGCTTTGTGCTTTGTTTAAAGTCTGTTCTAAGGGATTCTTTGGAGAGGGCTGTGAGCAGAGGTGTGATTGTGTCCATAGTTTGAGTTGCCACCATGTGACAGGCCGCTGTGACTGTGAGCCAGGCTGGAGAGGAGCCAGGTGTGACAAACGTAAGTGTGTGCACAGGACCAGGGAAATGAGAGCTGAAAGAAACCGGCAACAGGGAATCTTTGAACATGAGAGTAAACCGACATTGTATGTGTGCCTCTGCTTGCAGCCTGCCTTCCAGGGTCCTACGGTGCTTCCTGTGCCCAGCAGTGTCAGTGCCGTGCTGGGGTGCCCTGTCATCATGAGACAGGGATTTGTGGCTGCCCAGCTGGACTCACAGGGCCTGGCTGCGAGAAATGTAAGAAAAAAGTTAGTCCTAAGTTAGAAAAAAATCTTTACGGCACCAATCTACAGACTTTCCCAGAGATGAGATGCATTTTTTAAGTGAAAGTATGTCTTGAATGTCCCTGGTGTGATTAGTTAAAAAAACATGTCATTTTTTTCAACAGAAAACTCAACAGCTACATTACTCTGCTGATAATGGGCATCACCAGCACTTTTCTTCCTCTGTTTGCCCTAGCTAAAGTTAATCGTAAAGCATTTATATACCTTTAAAATATGAAGAGAGAAATGTAAGTGCGTTTCAGTTAACTTGGAAGTCAGAGGTCAGACTGATAGCAGTTGTGAAGTCTTAAAAACATGAATGTGTCCTGGAAAGCCAACTCATTCAGAGTATAGACAAATTCCAATCATGTGCATTGTAAGTGATAACACATGTTCGTGGCATTTTGCACATACAAATTGCCTAGTAACAGGCAATGGATACAAATTGAACAGTACTATGTATATGACTGATGTTATGTAAAACAAAAGCAACAGAAATTAGCAGTGTTCATCCAGTCGTTGTGAGTGGAGGACATATTGAATTGTAAAGTCAGGTTTGGTCGGGGCGCTCCGACTGTGCAATTTGGGATTCTGACTTGATGTTCCACTTGAAATTTCTGACTAGGAACTCATAGTTCTAACTTCCAAGGACAAATGGAACACACCAAAAATGTATAGGGAAAAGTGGGCCGAACAGGAATGGGTTTTACATTAAATTCTACACTGATATGATATACTTTTATTTCAAACCCATTAAAACAAACCAAAAAACATAGAGTAAACCTTTTGTGCACTACTCTAAGGACTTTGCCAGAGATGAGATGAATTCTTTAAGTGGAAGTACCTCATGAATGTTCCTGAGGTGTGGTTAGTTACAAAACCATTTGAATTCATACACTATTTGACTCCTCTGCTGTTAATGGGCAAACTCACATATTTTAACATCACTAGCACTTTTCTTCCTCTATTTGCTCTGGCTAGAGTTAATCTTAAAGTATTTTAAGCCTTTGAAAAGTGGAGAACCGTGTAAAAAAAAAACTAAACCAAAAAAAAAAACCCACAGAATAAACCTTTACTTGCACCACTCTGCAGACATTCCCAGAGATGAGATGAATTCTTTAGGTGGAAGTATCTCATGAATGTCCCTTAGGTGTGATCAGTTACTGGGAAAACTTGGCTGATATCGCTGTCGTACATTTAAAGCCATTCGGCTCTCACATGTTGTTGATAGAAATGTTGTCACCCTGAAACATACCATTCCCATCAGAAAGGGAAGGCATCATGGGATTAAATTGATCGCCCAGAAATCCAATCTGTTAATAGCAATCAAAACACCTCTTTTTTTCCACATCCTCTAGGGGAAGATGACCACTTTTCCATTCCAGGAAATGTACGCTAAACTTCCCCTGTCACAGGACGTTATGCTAATGTGTCACTATTTAGACCCTACCTTTTAGGAGTGTGTTTGAGCAACTTCACTACTTGGCCCTTCAGCGCTCCTTCAACCGCCTCCCCCCACTTCATCACCTCAACTCCCTTCCTCTCCTCACACACTCCCCAGACATCTGATAAATGTTACACACCGGCTGCCAAGGAAAACAGAAAGCATTGTTTTTGTCTCCTCGGCGGTGGATAAGGGCTGTTGGAAGGCAGACATGCATAATGACAGCGCTGTAATTGCCTCTTTAGTCTGGAGTCCTTTCTTATCTGTCCCCCACGCTGCCTGCTGCTGCCTGACTGAGTTGCTGAGTACCACAGTCTCACACGAAAAACATGTTCAGTTCACAGATTCATCTTTTTCACTATGACTGAATGTGTGTGAAGTCCATTCATTACTGTGATGAGCATGTTACATACAGTATGTATACAGAACGAGTGTGTGAAAGAATGTGCTTCTGTGTCCATATGGGTTGGGCAACAGAGAAATTTGTTGGGAGTTTTGCTTGTGTTACCAGTCATTAGTGAAAGTCTCAGTGTGTTCAGGCAGAGGGAAATAGCATTTGTTTCTGTTCCCACATACTGCATCATGTGTGTATGATTAAGGTCTTATCTGCTGTCCCTGGAAAAACTATAATGGTACAATGTATTGATTTAACATAGCTGGAATCATGGTCTAACCTTTACAGTCATTTATCATTGGTTTATATAAGCAAATGCATGATGTGTTTTACTAACAGTGTGCAGAACTTTTGTTATTTCATCGTGTATTATAAGATCATAATTATGACACAGGTGGATTTTTATGCTGATCTAATGATCAACATGTCTGTCCATCTGTTCTGTCATTATGTTGTTTCCAGAGCACAACTGGAAACTCATTCAACATATCTGCACCAATTTATCTGTTAATTACCGAAGTGGTACTTTTTCCTGTTTTGTCTGTCACCTGTAGAGGTGGGTAGTGCTCAAGTACATTTACTCCAATACATGCACTTGAGTATTTTTTTTTGTGAGAAAATTGTACTGGGCGACACGGTGGTGCAGTGGGTAGCACTCGTGCCTCACAGCTAGAAGGTCCTGGGTTCAATCCCAACACCA
>JAQQAE010004713.1:0-18439 GCA_029823295.1 Pseudamia nigra | reverse complement strand
GGGGTGTTCGTTGGGGGTGGGAAGATTGGATCCTCTCAATATTTAGAGGACATGAAAGGAACAAATGTCTTTAATTTAAAATGGTACTTGTGTTTTTTTAAACCTCCCAAAATATAAATAACAATGGATTAGATTGATAGTGATTGACTAGATTGAAAGTGCCTTACACGGAATCTACTATGTTTATGTTTATTATGTAAATGTTTATGTATATATTTCCAGTGCATTTTTATTCTATTGTGATTGAAAAATTCACATGTATGGTCATTCCAATCTGCTAAATCAAATCCAAGGTGGCCTTAGACTTTTGCACAGTACTATGTATAGAGTAAATATATATATATATATATATATTATGCACCAATTACTGATATAATCCCATTACCTGAGCAATGAAATAAACACTGATGCAGCTTTTCTTTGCAAAGCAGTCTGAGAAAATACACTTCAACATCTGTGAATGGATCACCACATATCCATTTTCTAATCCATTTTTACCAAAGATTAATGCCTTTGCTGTAGTCGACGTGATTTGTGGCTGGTGCATATCCTGCAGGTTCTAACGGGCCTTACATTGCAAAGAATCACACAGCTGTTCATGCACCAGTGCATGTCTTCAGAAGCAGCATTAAAAATTCAATTGAATAATGGGTTTTGATTAAATGCTTTGCCTTATTGAGCCATTTTGTTAGTCTTGACAGTTAACATCCAACACGTGTGTTGTTTAAACCTTTAATGTAGACTTTGCTGTAAAATATTACTTGAAGAAAAATACAGCTTATACTACCAGTCAGTGGTTTGGACACACTTTGGATCTAGCTCCATAACTAATGAAGATACATCAAATCAGTTTGCATCTACTGAGTCTCGGCTACAGTTTTGTATTAGTACCATGTCTATACCTTTGTTACCTTACAGTGCCAACTAAATTTACCTGGTTTGCGTCACAATATCCAGAATATTGCCAGGATCTGAATAAATCGGTGCAATTTGGTAGAACCTGTTGTGAATTTATCATCTATTTTTCTGCATTGACCATGGGCATTTATTGTGGAGTTACATGCAAAAATGCTAAAATTGGCCCTATCTTGCAATGATAAAGAATTCTTCAAAAAAATTCCTGGGTCCAGGGTGATCCAGATCACTCCTAGAATCCAATCAATTGGTCCTTATGCCTGTTCAACCTATCCTGGAAATTCTTATTAAAATCCATTCATGACTTTTGAGTTATCTTTTTAACAGACAGACAAACAAGCAAACAAACAGACGGGACAAAAACATGCATGTTAGATTCTCAAAATTACCCACATTTAGCTTTAATGAGAGCTTTGCACATTCAGTGCATTCTCTCATCAGATTCACAAGGTAGTCACCTACAACATTATTCAATTCACAGGTGCAGGGTTTCCCTCAGAAATCTTGCTAAGCCCAGTGTCAAGGTGGCCCAGTACCCACCTTTGGCCAGGCATGTTTTTTTCATTCAGTAGGAAAATCCCTGCAGGTGATTTAATTGTACCATTTCTGACCGTCAGCTGTCTTGTGCAGAGGAAGGGTGGGTACAGAGTTAATAGTGCTGATGCAACTACAACTCCTGTACAAAGCCCTATTATGGTGAGAAACACTCATTTAATTAAAGAAAAAAGTCCATCATTACTTTAGTAAATCAAGGTCAATCAATCCAAACAAGCTCAATAACTCTGAATGTTTCCCCAAGTGCAGTCACCAAAACCATCAAACACCATGATGAAACCGACTCTCATGAGGACGGTCCCACGAAACAAAGACTGAGCTACCTACTGTTTACATAATTCCATATGTATTCTTTCAGTTTGGGTGTCTTCAGTATTAAATGTACAATGATGAAAATGATAAAAAAATAAAGAAACAAACACTGAAAGAGATGGTGTCCAGACTTATGACTGTTGATGTACATTGATTAACAACAGTCTGTCATCACTGTAGTGGATCATATGTTTATAAGGTAGGTGAACAATGTGAATGGGAACTGCTTTCATAATGTACTCACTTTTATTTCACTGTAAATTGGCAGAGTGTACAAGTACAGTGACACAAGTGAAAGTACGCAAACATACAGTGGTGTGAAAAAGTGTTTGTCCCCTTCCTGATTTCCTATTTTTTGCATGTTTGTCACACTTAGACGTTTCAGATCATCAAACAAATTAAAATAATAAATTGAAGAAAACACAAGTAACCAAAAGTTTTTAAATTAAGGTTTTTTTTAAGGGGGAAAAAAACAAACCTACATGGCCCTCGTTAAAACATTAATTAACTGTGGTTTATCACATCTTTGGAAAGCTGAGTTCAATTTCTCTAGCCACACTCAGGCCTGATTACCGCCACACCTCAATCAAGAAATCATTTAGATAGGACCTGCCTGACAAAGTGAAGTAGACCAAATGACCCTCAAAAACTAGACATCATGTTGTGATCCAAATAAATTCAGGAACAAATGAGAAACAAACTAATTGAGATCCATCAGTCTGGAAAAGGTTATAAAGCCAAATAGCTTTATAACCTAAAGCTTTGGGATTCCAGCGAACCACAGTGAGAGCCATTATCCACAAATAGCAAAAACATGGAACCATAATGAAACTTCCCAGGAGTGGCAGGCCTACCATAATTACCCCAAGAGGTCACAAAAGACCCCACAACAACATCCAAAGAACTGCAGGCGTCACTTGCCTCAGTAAAGGTCAGCGTTCATGACTCCAGAATAAGAAAGAGACATGAACGCTGACCTTTACTGACTCCAGAATAAGAAAGAGACTGGGCAAAAATGTCCTGTATGGCAGAATTCCAAGACAAAAACCACTGCTGACCAAAAATAACATAAATGCTCATCTCAGTTTTGCAAGAAAACATCTTGATGATCCTCAAGACTTTTGAGAGAATACTCTGTGGACTGACGAGACCAAACTCGAGCTTTTTGGAAGGTGTGTCCCCCATTACATCTGGTGTAAAAGTAACACAGCATTTCAGAAAAGAAACATCATAAAAACAGTAAAATATGATGGTGGTAGTGTGATGGTCTGAGGCTGTTTGCTGCTTCAGGATCTGGACGACTTGCAGTTGGGTTCTGCAGCAGGACAATGATCCAAAACACACTAGCAAGTCCACCTCTGCATGGCTTAAGAAAAACAAAATGAAGTCTTGGAGTGACCTAGTCAAAGTTCTGATCAGAATCCGATTGAGATGCTGTGGCATGACCTTAAAAAGGCAGTTTATGCTGGAAACCCCTCCACTGTGGCTGAATTGCAACAATTCTGCAAAGATGAGTGAGCCAAAATTTCTCCAGAGCGTTGTAAAAGACTCATTGCCAGTAATCACAAGCGCTTGATTGCAGCTGTTGCTGTTGAGGGTGACCCAACCAGTTATTAGGTTTAGGGGGCAAGCACTTTTTCACACAGGGCCATGTAGGTTTGGATTTTTCCCTTAATAATAAAAATAATTTTAAAACTGCATTTTGTGTTTACTTGAGTTATCTGTGTCTAATATTTAAATTTGTTTGATGATCGGAAATATTTAACTGTGACAAACATGCAAAAAAAAAAAAAAAAGAGAAAGAAATCAGGAAGAGGCAAACACTTTTTCACACCACTGTAGGTACTTGAGTAAGTGTAAGGAAGTATCTCATAAAAAATGGCTCAAGCAGTGAGTAACGTCATATTGTGGAATTTGTTATGGCATAAGATGCTGCGTTCAAACAAGTGTTTTTTTTTTTCTAATTTTCTTGATTATTTTTTAAAGTCATTTTTTTGGTCATTTTGTTGCTTACTTTGTTGTTTTTCTGATACATTTTGTTGGTTATGTTGTTCATCGTTTTTCATTATCATTATTATTTTTTACCACTGTTGATCAATGTCCCCTTCTACTCATTTTCCCTTGTTGTGTTTTGGTTAAATTTTAATTGCTTATATTTTCATTTTTCTTAATTTACCTGATTATTTTTGCTAAATTTTGCTTATTTTGTTCATTTGTCTGAGTTTGCTTTTATTTTTGGCGCATTTTTTCATTTTTGTGAAAATTTCTGTTAATTTTTTGCATTTTTATTTTTTTCACTTACTTGAATATTTCATTCATTTTTAGATGTTTGTTTATTTCAACCTTTTTTACTCCTACTTATTGAGGTGTGGCCAAATGTAACTGAATGCAAGTACATTTTTTTTCATCACAAATGTATTTATTTGGGGGGGAAAAACTACTCAAGTACTGTACATGTAAAGGAATAAATGTACTAACCACCTCTGATTTTGCAGGTGTATAAAGACGAGATCCGAACATGTTATGACATCTGTTTGAAATAACATTAGGCAAGTCAGCTTTTAAGGTGATTTTTTTGAGCTACAGACTCGGAAAGAGAAGCTCCAAAACGTCGTCAGACAATGGCGACTTCTGTCTTTTCATTTTCTTTTTTGTTAACGGCTCCATGACTGCCGCACGTGCGATCGACAGTTATATCGGTCCAAGCGTCCCACGAGGCTGCTGTGGACCCAACGTAAGTAGCCGAGACTTCTCACAGTTAAAATACAGAGAAAACACAAAGATGAACGATGGGGCAACGGTTAATAAACAGTGAAAACCACGAGGCTGAAAGGTAACGTTTAATGCAACATTAACTACACGTCGACACTGTAGCTACATTACCTCATATCTCCGCAGAGCGGGTCAGCTGGTTCTATAGTGTAGCGGTTATCACGTCTGCTTTACACGCAGAAGGTCCTGGGTTCGAGCCCCAGTGGAACCACATCGCTTTTCTTCGCTTCGGCATGTTGAGTAGGTTCGACTTCTGAGCAAACACGGTAGCACGTTGTCGAGTTCATGCCATAGAAATAACAGGAGCGTCGAGGAACGTAGGAAGAGACGTTCTCCTCGTAAAGCAACTACTTTTGTTCACTTGTTTCATTTTGTTTGATATATTGCTATTTTTGCAGCCATTTCCTCAATTATTGTTTTGTATTAGCGAATTTTGTAGATTACTATATTTTGTTTTTTATTGGTTTTGTGGATTGCTTTCCTCATTTTGTTCGCTATATTTATTATTTTGTTGCTTTTGTTCATTGTCTTGATGGTTTCTTCATTCTTTTGTTCTTTTTTTGTCCAGTGTGTTGGTTACTTTCTTGTTTTTAAGCTGGTTTTCACTACAATCACAACGAACTAAACTAGAAAAGAACTCACACCTCTGCTAAGGCAGCTCACTTTCTCTTCATAGTGAAAACCTACCATTACCATTTGAACCTTTGATCATTTCCCCTCTAATGTTATTGCACCCAAAAGTAATATTCTTACATTTATTTCACCCTCTTTATTACCCTACCATTAGCATTATTAGTTTAAAATGTGATAAAAATCAACATGGTATGGCACGGTGATGTATTTTATGGTATTGTAAAATTGTATGGTGTGGTGTGGTATGGTATAGCAACATTTTGATTGTAAACAAACATACACATAACATATAACATTGCAGCCTGTTATATTCATGTCTTCAGATCAGATTTTCAGTCCGTGGCCCTCAGTATCCACTAGGGCAAATAAAAATGATTTTTCAGGGAGAAACATGGAAGAGAAAACATTACTGAGCAGCCTTGGCAGGAGAAGCAGGGAGTGACAGTTGAAAGAGCATAAATCTCACAGAAACCCCCTGCTGATATGTGTTGTGTATGCAGATGTTTATATATATATATATATATATATGTGTGTATATGTATATCTGTGTTTAATCCAGTTTTAGCAGGATAATGTGAAAGAAGTTTACTAGTGATGGAACATTAGTGATGGCAAAATTTTTTTATTGTCCCTCGTTGTGAGGGTTGTGTCAGGAAGGGCATCCAACGTAAAACTATGCCAGATCAAACATGCAAATCATTGGTATTTCGCTGTGGCGACCCCTGAGGGGAACAGCTGAAAGGAGAAGAAGAAGAACTGTGTTTAATCCACAGTTTGTAAACCAGGGGATTTTTCAATGGTAAAAATATGATCAAGTTATTTTTAACTACACGTTCCAAAGCTTTTTTAGCTCAAGAACCAAATTTGGCAACTCCCAGGGACCGAAAGCTCATCAACTGCCATATGTATCTTTTTTCTTTCCCTGTAAATGATTCCATGTAGCATTTCATAAATTAGCTCTTCAAATGTAAAAGTTATTAAACTGTACACAAATAAAGATTGAACTCAAACTTAGAATGGCTTTCCCAATATTTAATCAAACTGAGTATAATAAGCACTAAATAAACTAAATAAACTGAATAATTTTGAAAAAAAATAACAATGGTGAGCAAAATAAACCATAAAGACCCATAATGACTAATATAATCAACAAAATGAAGAACATATTAAACAGAATGAACAATAATGAGTAGAATAATAAGCAAAATAAACAAAAGAATAAACAAAATTCAATATTTAATAGCAAAATAGTAAAGAAAATGAACAAAATAAGAAATTAAATGAACAATAATGAATGAACGAGTCAACAAAATGAACAAAATATTAAACAAATACACAATAATGAGTAATGTAATCAAGAAAATGAACTAAATTCAATAACATGAACAAAGTTGAGTTAAAAAAGAAAATTAATAAAAATCACAAAGATAATACAAATACAACAGAAAATGAACAAACGTTACAAAATAAACAAAATTAATATAGTCTTTGACTTTATAGGGCAATGTAAAATGTGGCTAGATGCATAAAAATTAATGGGCTTAAATGGTGGCTTTCATAGCACGGAATAACAATGAAGCATTAAAATAACAAAAATCAACACAATGTGCAAAATAATAAACCAAATGAACAAAACAAACAAACAAACGATTATGGGACCTATTTTATTTTAATATGTTTCCACATTTGGGCCACATTTTTAGTATTCATTGTGTACTTTATGCTGAAAGGAACACATTATCAGTGAAGCCACGCTGATTATTATTTGGAAAATTGTGTGCAATCCAGTCTCCATTTATTGTTTAACATTACTGCTAACTTTGTGTCACACCTGTACACATCATAATTACATTTCTCAAAATATTAATTCTATGAGAACAAAATTAACAAAGTTCACATTATTTTTCCTCAGTTTTGCTGGGCAATATTAAGGGCTACGTGTTATTAAACAGCTGTTATGATAAATCAAAGTAGCATAACTCACCCGTCTATGGTTCAGAGTGATGATGTTTGGGGTCGAATGAGACGTGGTCCACTTTATACTGAAGAATAAATATCATATTGATTCAAAGAGGTGAGATAGGGGCAAAAGTGGCATCAGTTTATCCAAATTACACTAACTAATCAGTTTCATTTTAACAGAGCGTCGACTCTTGACAACGGTTACTAATTCCTAAATAAGGTAATACGTTAGGAGACAGTTGAGTGATTTGTTGAGGAGTTAGGAAAGGTGTCACGTTAGTATTTGAATGCAGCCCGGTTCAGTTACCGGATGTTTGGTCGGCTGAGACTTCCTTGTGTCGCGTCAATTTCAGTCCCCAACATGGCGAACGTAGCCGCGGCCGCCGCCGCTGCAGCCGCTGCCGCTGCGAACAGAGACCCAGCCGTAGATCGATCACTGCGGTCGGTGTTTGGTGAGTCTGTCACGTTGACTTTTCTAATGTAGCCACATTTGCCTTTATGTTTATAAAAATGATGGGCTAGTGCAGGTATGCTGGCCTGCAGGTGTGAGTGTTAGCTACACAACGAGGGAACACAACTTCTGCTAACGTTACCTGATGGACAATAAAACAAATCAACCAAAGTAAATCGTTTTTTTAGAAAATTGGTTTATCTTCTAATTATGTCAGTGGGAAACATTCCGTATGAAGCTACAGAGGAGCAGCTGAAAGACATCTTCTCTGAAGTGGGGCTCGTCGTCAGCTTCAGGTGAGCTAAACAGAAAAATGAACATAGAGTTTATGTGAAGTCAGTCATCGCTGTATGTGCTCACGGCATTATTCATAGTCGTTTGAAAAAGTCACACATTCCCTCTCAGATCTGATACTATACCATACATGCAAACTCTACACAGATCAATAGTTCGAAATCATGTATTAAATCTACAATATGTTGTGGAAAAGCTGAGCTTTTCCCTTGGTGTCCAGAAGGAGAAATTCTTCCAAATCTGGAGTGTATAAAACTTGTAATATCAGATTTTTGTGTATTTAGGATGTTATATTTTGTCATATTAAACCATTCAAATGAAATGTCACCCGTGTCATCTATCTTGTCCATTTATAAGGGGAAACCTGCGCATGTTCATGGGTTAAGGCGTTAAAGCTACTAGTACAAAAAAGAAACTTGTGGAAAAGTTCTTTTCTTGCTAATAATCTACAGTTGAATGGACTGTGAATGGTATAGTTCACTTAAATTTAAGTCTTAATTGCCGCAGACTTTCCCACACTTAAAGCTGCAAGTGCACATATTTGTCTTTCTTTACTTCCAGTTTTGTCATGATTTTTGTGATATGTTTGTTCATGATTGTCTTCCTTTCATTGTTTGTTTTTGTTGACATAATGTAACACCCCCCCGACCCTCACGAGGATTAAGGGGTAGAAAATGGATGGATGGATGTAACATTTTCTCAAAACTAACAAAATAAGTCCAATCCACATTTATGTAACGGTCTTAATTGTAATCATCTGAAACCTGTTAACCCACTGGTGACCCTTCTTTTGATGACCAGATACAAGTTAGTGACCAGACAAGACACCACATCCAACACCTGCAGATTTGTGGTTTCATGGAGCCAACCATCTTAGGCAAGCATTGTGATGACATGTATGTCGTGGTTCTCAGGTTAGTCTACGACAGAGAGACTGGAAAGCCAAAGGGCTATGGGTTCTGTGAGTACCAGGACCAGGAGACGGCCCTCAGTGCCATGCGGAACCTGAATGGCAGAGAATTCAGTGGTCGAGCTCTACGTGTCGACAATGCAGCCAGTGAGAAAAACAAGGAAGAGCTTAAGAGTGAGTGTGTTTTAATGATCTTTAAATGAATGGATTCTGTTGGGTCTGGTTGCAAGCTGTAAGTGCCTGTTATTTCTGTCATAAACAGGCTTGGGGACAGGAGCGCCCATCATTGAGTCTCCTTATGGGGACAGTGTGCAGCCAGAGGAGGCTCCTGAGTCCATCAGCAGAGCAGTGGCCAGTCTACCACCAGAGCAGATGTTTGAACTTATGAAGCAGATGAAGGTGAGCTGATTTACTGCCACTGTCCTCAAAGGGGCTGCCTGTTGGTGGGTGCAGTATTTAACGTGTAATTGGTTTCACAAGTTTCTATTTCCGGAGAAGTAATTTTCTGCTTTTCATGATCAAATTTAGCCCAAATTCAGAGATAAGTGCCATTTTTGTAGCATGGCAATGTCGGCTCTTATTGAGCCACTGCATAATTTTGCTCGTCAATCAGTTATTTATTGGTCATAAATAAAAAGCTAATGTCATTAACTCCATATTGCACATAACGCACGTTAGGACTGCATGATTTGGAAAGTCATTGTGATTATGGGTAATTTTGTGATTGGGATTTGTGTCTACTTGATTTATTAAGGAAAATGCAAATGTTATTAATTTAGAAATTTCAAGTCAAACGTACAAATTAATGCAATGCAGTTAATTGTGCCGCCCTATGGCACATTAGAAACACAATAGGATGCTTAAAGTCAAGTGAGGACAATCACACCAAATTAAATTGAAGAAAACAAATTGTTTAAAAAACTGTTTAATGAAAACCAACAGATTTGACTACTACATTAGTACCTGACTGAAGAGACAAAATGGTATTAATGGGGAATTGAGTTTTGTCCAGTTTCAGGTTCTCAGCCATGCAGTTAATTACAGCCGCTTATACTTTCTCACCCCCCCAGAAGAAGATGACAAATGTCTGAATCATCTCTGTCCTGACAACTATACGCAGACCCAGTCCTTCTTCATGTTATTAACAAAGGCTGTTACTCTCCTCTGTCTCAGCACTGCAGTCTGAGAAGCCTTATCTTTGCACAGCTGGCAGCCTACTTCATTAAGCTTCAAGAAACACCACGCTGCAGACATTTCCTCCGACTGGAAAGTGTTTGTTGCACCAGAGCCGTGTCAGTTGGACAGCTCCATATGCTGACAAACTTGTGACTGGTTGAGCCGAAATCTCACTAATATGCATATTCCTTGCACTCTGCCATTTTATTATTGTTGATGCTACCAGTTTGGTTCATTATGATTTTAAATCATGCCTGAACTGAAGTTGTATGTATGTGGAACCTGTCGACAGGTATAAACTCTGAACTCTGTTAAATGAGGGGCTCCTTCCATCTTTGTGTCTAGTTTATTCCAGGATTTCAGTGTGCATTTCTAATGGAATTTAAAAAACAGCTTTTACCATTGTTTATAACATGGGACTTAACCTAAGTCTAAAATTGAAGAATACTGATCTTGAAATTGCCTTCATTATGGTTTTCAAAGGCTTAGATGTAGTTTGAAACTCATAAATATGCTGCAGGCCTTATCATCGTGTTACAAGGCCTTATCATCGTGTTACAAAATTTACTTGGAAGACTCTGTTTGGTGAAAATTGGATTTCCTTCTCCAGCTGTGTGTGCAGAACAGTCCACAGGAGGCGAGAAACATGCTGCTGCAAAATCCTCAGTTGGCGTATGCTTTGCTGCAGGCCCAGGTTGTCATGCGCATCGTTGACCCTGAGATAGCCCTGGTGAGACACTGAGTACTGATTGAAGATATCAAATACATTTTAATGATCTTACTCTTGTTGCAATATAAAAAAGAAAGTTGATCTTGGCTGTGACATCGCCATTTGGCCTGCTTATGGGTTTGTTTTGTCTCGCCCCTGTACAGAAAATGCTCCATCGTCAAACTACAGTCCAGCCTCTGATTCCCAGTGGACAGACTGGAGGAGCACCAGCAGCGAATCCACCTCCTGCCCAGTCTGCAGCGCCGGTCTCTCAACCACAGCCTGTGGTAAGAACAACACAATCTTATACACCAGGGTTAGAAACAACGGGTAATCATTTTCACTGTTTTCTAAGACTAACCTTTGTGTTGTGGAGGATTTTTGATTTAATCTAATTTCTGATCAGCCTGGAATGCATGTCAACGGAGCCCCGCAGATGATGCAGCCCCCCAACATGGGTGTTGTCCCTGGACCAATGCCTGGACCGGGACCAGGACCTGGACCCGTTGGACCTCCAGGTAAGCTGAAAACTGCACGCAGATATACATCACTAACTAGTACAAGATGCTTAAATTAGACAAGTGACAATTAAGTTGTAAAAAAAAAAAACCGTCATCAAACAGCAGGACCTTTCCTGAGCAAGTCTTGAGATTTTATTTATTTTCTTGGGACAGCCTAAGGCTGCTAGACAAGATGTTGGTAGAGCTGGATGAACTACAAAAAATTCAGTCCTACCTCTGTATATTTGGTGGCTAAGGTCATGAGGTTTCGGCCTCGAATTGTGAAGCGCCTAGAGATAATCGGCGATTATGATTGGCGCTATACAAATAAAGATTGATTGATTGATTAAAAAGTTCTGATGAAGACGATGCTACAAAATATATTTATCGCTATATAAAGACTCATACATGATAAATGAATTGATGTAATGTATTTTATTGAAACTTCCAGATCAACGGTACTGAGGAAAAATGCTTTCAAAAATAATCTCAGTTCAGCTTCAGATTAAGAATGTAATACAGATGGAAACTTTAAATAACAGCCATGCTGGTACAGAAATTAAAGTGTTATACTGTAATGCAAACTATCATAAGTAAACCAACCCATTTAGAGAATATAAAAACAAATTTAAAAACAGCAACATTAATTTTTTATGTATTTCACAGTAATTCTTTGCCAAGTGTCACTGAATCTCAATTCCAATCATAAAATTTAATATATGTATACATTGAACACTTATTGGCCACTTTATAAGGTACACTTGTTCAGTTGTTTGTTAACACATAGTTGATCAACCAATCACATGGCAACAGTTTGGTCAAGACATGGTCAAGATGACCTGCTGAAGTTTAAACCAAGCATCAGAATGATTCCCCTTTCAGACCAAGCTTCCAACCTGGGTCGGACCTGGATCGATTCTGTGTTAGGAAAGGGTTGACCCGGGTTAGCCGACCCCAATTGCTGACCCAGGATGAGAGGTAGGTTGATTGTGGTGTGAAAGGCAGCAAACAGTGGGGGTGGGGTGAAGCGGGACTCGCAGGACAAATGAATTTTATTGGTTAGGAATGAAGCCAGACTGCAGTGATGTAAATATAGCTTGTAAACAAACTTTGACCAAAAATTATAGACATGGAGCAAGATTATGAAATCCGGGAGCTCCTCACTGTACACGGAGAGGAGGAAATCGCCAGGCAGTTGACCAAAACAGTGAGGGCAACACCGTGCATACCAAGACAGTGTAGCTGATGATCCAGAGTCATCTGCTGGTACCAAAAACGGACCAATAAACTGAAGGCACAGAAAAAAAAGGTACACGAAAATGCACGGTCACACAAAAACAGGAGAGGTGTTGGGTCTATGGACTGGCCATACTACGAGCTATGTTGCAGGATTTTTGGACAGGCAGCGCTTGCCAGCCCTGCACATCTCTCCTCCAGCGGACAGGTCAGCGAAGAAGCACCATCACCTTATGTAACATGCTGTTGTCTGTCCCTGAAGATGATGTATTGTCCATCTGCCCATTTTTAGCCCCTAAGTTCATTAGTATGCATCCGTCCCGGATCTTGTCTGAATTGCCGTGACCCAGGTTGGACCCGGGTTTACTGGCTTGGTATGAATTGGCAACGGCAGGGTCAGACCCGTGTCAGCTAACCCAGGTCTGACCAATGTTGTTGGTCTGAAAGGGGTACCGTATTGGAAAGAGGTGAGTTAAGTGACTTTGAACATGGCATGGTTGTTGGCGCCAGATTTAATATGACAATGACTTAACAATATGGACCAAAATCTGAGGAGTTTCTCCAGCACCTTGTAGAATCTGTGCCATGTAGAACTAGAAAGCACTCAGAGGCAGAGAACTCCACCAAGGCAGCTCAGTTTCTGTTCATAGTGAAAACCTATCATTATCATTTGAACCTATGCTCATTTCTCCCATAATGTTACGGCACCTAGAAGTTATACACTTACATTTATTTGACCCTCATTATTGGATTCTTTCACTGTGGACATCTACCATTAGCATTTGGAATCACGTACATATCATTATTAGTTCAATAGTTATTAAAAAAAAAATAATTCCAGAATGGCAGTTGTGTTCTGGATCTAGCTCCGTAAATGTTGAAGATGCATCAAATCTGTTACAATTTGGTCTCAGTTTATAGCTTCATTTGCTACCTTACAGTAGCTATTTTTCCTTTTAAGCATTCTGGATCACTATATCCATATAGTATTGCCCATATCTGGATCAAAGTTTGTGGTTTGATAGAATCTGTCATAGTTTTATGTTGCACTTTTTGGCTAAATGTTTTATTTCTGGTGTTACAAGGACAAATCTCACAATGGCGAAGAATCCTTCAAAAATCTTCTGGATCCAGATGTTGATTCACTCCCAGAATCTCATTGATTCATCCCTTTGCCATTTCTGACCTATCCTGAAAATTTCATCCAACCCATTCATAACGTTTTTTGAGTTTAGTTTTTTTAATCAAAATCACGATGGCTGTGTCTTTAGCTGTTGGTTTAAATTAAATTCTGAAACATAAAAGAATAAAAGCCTTTTATTTTAATCCGTTCTACCCGTGTCCTGTCCCTCAGGGATCACTAGGTGTCAGCAGAGCCTTTTAATTCACAGCTGGTTCATGAGTGCACCATGCAGGTTTGATTTCCGTAGGAACAGTTTTTTTTCTTTATTCTTTCTGAATGTTAGACATTGTATTGCTTCTGACTTGGGTGTCAAATTCTATTTAACATAGATTTCTTAAAGTTTTCACTCCAGTGTGTGTTGGTGTATATTTCTGCACTCAAAAATGCCGTGAGCATGCCTCAGAAAGCTCTGAAAAGTGCTTCCTTGCTCTTGAGTCTTGTGTCTCCTGTTCTTTCCACTTTAATGCTGGCTCAGGAAACCTTCAGCATTCGCCTACAGGATCGTCTGGCCAAGCTGCTATCGAGCGGCCTCAAGGTATCACTGTACTCCTCAGTTCCCCTGTGAGGTCCTAGGACTGTGGCGGAGCGGCTGATGTTCAAGTAGACGATACCTCTAGAATTTAGCCTTAGTTTGCTGAAATGTGTTCAATTGCATGACCACTAAGAAAATATGATCAAGGGTTTTCATATAATAATGATGAAATCTTCTCCCTGGTGACTAATTTCACATGACCCACATCTCATGACCTGATCCCGATAGTGGACCTATGTCTGATATTTGGACGCAGAGTGTAGTACAGTAGCTCTGTCTTTCAGTTGGTTGGCTACAAAAAATAAAGCCCGTTTAAACCAAACCAACAGTATCTGATTCCCGGGTGCGAACTGAACTGTGCCCTGCAGACCCGTGTGCCTCGGTTTGATGAAATTGTCTTGTTTATCCTTTTCTGTTCACTTTCATTTTCCCTTTTGCATCTTTGTACTACTTTTCTGCATTGACCTCTTTGACTTTACAGGCACCCTGTATTAAATTGCATCCACTCTGTGCAAATACTTTATAGTTTGTGGCCATTTGTGGTTTGGTAAAAGTTGGGACTTTATTGATCCTGACTGATGAAAATGAACCTCAGATGATCTCTGTTTAAGATTTTCTGTTATGTAAATGTTGAAGATGTCGATGTAGGAACACATTTTGGATTGCAAATATCTGACGCTGTCTGATTTTATTTATTTGTGAAGGGAGCAATGTCTGCTTTAGAATTCTTTTATGCTACTGGTTTACTCTTTGTAGTTTTAATCAAGGCATTTTGTTTCTACTATCAAGCTGCAAGAAGTGCAGTTATTACATCAACGCACCCTTTGTTATGGACTTGCATGCCTTAGATGGTGATGTTTTTGTATTCATGTAACCAGAATTAAAAATGAGAAAACCATAGTATTAATGTAAACCAGTAACTCTCTATAAACCTTGGTGGAAAAGCAAATTTTGCCCTTAACATCCTCTGTTTACTCTGCTTTTGTAGTATTTTATGCTCTAAACATTGTGACACTCTCCTATGTGACCTGATGGTCACGCTTAATACTCGATACTTTTAAAGGTGAAATAAACTTTGTTGTGACATTAGATTTCTCTTGGGAAAACTTTCATTTTCCCCAGTTGTGTTTTTACATGGTGTGAGTTTTATACATTACCTACACTTCTTTAGGCTTTGAATGAAATGTCCCCTCTTCACGTGTGTGTGTGTGTGTGTGTGTGTGTGTGTGTGTGTGTGTGTGTATATAACTTAATTTGTGATTTCCTCTTCTCAGGACCAGGTGGCATCCCACCCAGAGGCCTGCTCGGAGATGGTCCCAATGACCCAAGAGGAGGAACTCTGTTGTCTGTCACTGGAGAGGTCATTGACCCCAAGTTAGTAATTCAGCAGTATTCTATTACACTTGACTTCCTCAATTATGTTTAAACTGTTAAAAACAGGAGCAATAATAAAAAAAATAAATGGGGACTCGATAAGCCTTTGGCGTTTGAGAGTAGGGGCCCAGACATACATTGTACATATTTACTGACCCATTGTCTAAATTTGAATGAATTATACAGTAATATTTACATTGTACAAGATTAAGAAAAGACCTCGCCTCAACCTAATCTAAATGTTTAAATCAGAAAATCTTTTCAAGGGATTTATGGTTTCATGTTCAGTGATACCTTGTGATAGTGAACAACTAAACAACTGCTAGTCTATAAATTAAATGGCTACTTTTTATTGTGACGTGGATAAAGGAATACACTAGATTCACTCTAATGGAAGTATTTCATCGAAAGGTGACAGGCTAAATTTGTGCTACCATTCACAGGCAAGATTGAAGTATAAATGTAACCGCATTGTGTTAAATATTGATTTATTGTAGTGCACAAGTGAAGAAAAAGGATTGAAACTGTGACACGAAGAAAGCTGTGTTCACTTAAATAATGCTGAGACTGTAAATGTGCTTAGTTCTCAAAATATGACTATTTTTGAACAATAAATTTGCTTGGTTTATATTATAAAATTGAAGCGATCATGACTTATTGGCAATAAGAAAATGTGGGACCTCTGGTGACTTTAGAGAACCACTGTCTCCGTTCACTGTAATGACTTTATTTTTTGCTTTGAAGGTTATTATTCCACTGTAACCTCTTGTTTTTGCGCAACCTCTAGTCGTGGATACATGGGGGCTCCACCAACGCACCAAGCTCCTCCTGTTCACATGGGTCAAATGGCAGCTGGACCTCCTCCTGATATGAGAGGACAACCAATCGACATGCGAGCACCCATGGGAGAACCGCGGAACATGATGGGTGACCCCAGAGGGCCCCCAATGATGGAGCCTAGAGGACCACCCATGGAAACCAGAGGTAGCTAACAAGCCAGTGCTGTGTGGTTTGAGATCCTGAACAACTTCTGAATTTGAGTGTTTACAGCTGATGGTTAGAACTCCGTTTAGTGGTGGTGTTTTTTTTTTTCTCACCAGGCAGATGCATCAAATGTCATTAAACCAAACAAAAGTCTATTGTTCCAATCACCATCCTTTATAAAAACCCTTTGACTAAGCAGTGGAGGATACCTTGTCCATTTCCTTGTATTCAACCCCTCAATAACTTGTTACGAACACAACGTTTCTAGAAAACAGGATATTTAACCTTTTTTAATATACAGTGTCAAAATATTAATGATACCTCTGCTGTATCGTTTTAAAACAAAGACTCATTCTGTTTGTGAGATGTGAATCCATGTTTTTGTGTCTTTCTGCAGGTCGTGACCCCAGAGCAATGGATACTCGTGTGCCAGTGACCAGTCAGAGGGTTCCCATGGCTGGAGGGATGCCAGGTCCTGTTCCTCATAACATGGGTCCAAATGCTCCTCCACCCGCAAGACCAGTAAGATTCATGCCTGCTCGCTTATGTGGTGACCTAACACTGTATTGCACCCTGTATTTTGTGTGTCTGTATGAGAGATGTACACATTACAATTTTCTTGGCAGACTGGGGTTGTTGTGTGTTTTTTTTTTTTTTTTTTTTCCAAATGGCTGACCCACTAATTCTGATTTTCTAAGGATCTCTATACTATAGCCACAGTTAGGGGTACAACAACTAGTCGACTGCAGCATTAGTCAATGACTAATTCAGTCATGGATGGGTTGTTTAGTGACATTATCATGTGTGTATCCCACAGCATGCAGTGTCACACTAAACAATGTTTTGCTATAGGCTACTGAAGTAGCTCAGTGAGACATCTCACTTTTTCCAACTCTTTGATGCGCTGACAGCACATGCGCATTAGTGACCGGCAGGAACAGAAGAGGAGGCAGCAGCATGGAAGCGAATAAACTTTGCTAAAGAGTCAGAACACTGGCACTGTGGTGAAGCTCAGAGCCAGCATCTCCGGACCTCCATGACCAGTCTCCGGAGCTGGTTGGGGCCTGTGTCTGGTCCACGGCGATGTGGGCTCTGACCAGCTGCTGATCAGAAACGGCACTGCGGTGACAGGCTCGACACCTCGGGTCCACTCTGACCGGTGTTTGGTTTTCTTTTCACTCTTTCCTGCTGTGGAAGCCATCGCTAAAGGAGGAATTAGCAGCTCCATCAGTCCTCTGTTTCTCAGCCTGTACAATGTGCCTCTGAGAGCATTGGTTTTGCAGAATATGTTTTACTCTTACTCAGTTACATTTGTGATGGAAACACTGTATCCAGTTACATCTGGCCACAGCTCAATGAGTAGGAGTAAAAACGTTTTGAAATGAGATGGGATGGGGGGCGGGGGGGATCAAATGAATAAAATCTCAAGTAAATTAACAAAGTGAATAAACTAAGCTGTAAAATGAGAAGATATTTACAAAAATAATCAACAATAAAAAAGAACAAAATGGTTAGACAAAATATAAAACATAAGGACAATTCGGCAACATAATAAAATAGGCAAAAATGAAGAAAATTATCAAGCAAATTAACAAAAATGAACAATAAAATTAGGAAATGAGCAAAAATTAACAAAATAAGCAACAAAGTGAGCAATGAACAAATTGGACAACAGTAATTAATAACAATGTAAGTTTAAAAACACAGAATAATGAACAAAATTGAATAAAAATAAAAAACAAACAACAAAATCGGAGAGAGCAGACGCGTCCTCCCTTTCTCCTCCTCCTCCCTAACTGTTTCCCAGCTTTGCCTTGTCTTGTCTGTGTCTCGCTCTTTTTCTCGCTTCATCTCAATCCAAACAAAAACTATGGAATTGGTCAGCTGGGCTTTAAATGCAATTGACACTATTTTTTCAAATAGAAAACCGGCCCCGGGGGA
>JAQQAE010004712.1:0-16669 GCA_029823295.1 Pseudamia nigra | reverse complement strand
GTGTGTGTGTGTATGGGTGAATTAATCATGAGTTGCAGTATTTAGTTTCCACACATCAGACACCAGCGCGTCCCTACAACTTAGTGGTATTGAGCCCACATTAGATTCTCTCGATAACTTTTGATTGTATACTTGCCTCGCTTGTTTCCTGTCCTAATCAGGTCACCTCTACGTCCCACCGCCACCTCTCCTCTCTTCAACCACCTGCTCATCTCGCCACCGTAACTCCACTTTTCCACTCGTCTGGATTGTCCCGTCAGTGTGTAACAGCGTCTCCGGTCACCTGTTCACCTTCCCTGTGGCCCTGGATCTCACCTTGCCTGCCTGATCCAACAGACAGACTGTGTTGCCTGTGGTGCATAATTATCCACTGCTTTCCCTGTAAATAAACTGCACTAACCTGAACTCGTCAGCTGTCTCATCTCCTCCCCTGTGACATTGAGTAGTTTTTCTAAAAAAAAAAAAAAGTTGCAAAAAAATGACAAAATAATCAATTAAAACTGTAAATACACAAAACTGATAAACAAAAATGATCAAAATAATCAAGCAAAGTAACAAAAACGGGCAACAAAATGAGCAAAAGAATCAAGTACATTAAAAAAAATCAACAGAATGCAACACATTATGCTGTAATAAATTCTATTTTATGAAGTTACTCACTACTTGCGTAGTTTTTTATGAAATACTACTGTACTTTTCTGCAAGTACTGAGTACTACTTGAATCATTAAAATTAGAAAGTAACAATACTTTCACTTGAGTACTGTTTCTTTTTACTCTACCCACCTCTGCAGTT
The DNA here is from genome assembly GCA_029823295.1 of Pseudamia nigra. Taxonomy (NCBI): domain Eukaryota; kingdom Metazoa; phylum Chordata; class Actinopteri; order Kurtiformes; family Apogonidae; genus Pseudamia; species Pseudamia nigra. Next base: position 15,874 of record JAQQAE010004712.1, on the reverse strand, counting down.
TGACAAATGTCCCTTTTATAATCGTGGTCAGTTGGTAAAATACTTCCTGGGCCACTGGTACATGGACACGGGCAGAGTTGATCTCAGATTTTCGTACTGGTCTGGTTTCCGGTTCTTGTGATACTTCCATAGTCTACACTTCAACTCGCAAACATATTAAGCTAGGTTGACCAAATTTGGTATACGATATAGGTTGCCCCTGGGACTACAACCTGTGGCTATATTTTTTGGAACAAAAGGTCATGTGTCAAAATTACAGTTATAGCACATAGGGACTTTTTTTCCATAGCTAGGGCCATCATATTTGGACATGTGGGTCGGCATGGGTCTGCATCTCTGTCAAATACATTTCTAGTTTTACGGTGGAGTTAGTGTAGCCTCTTAACCATAGCTACAGTAAAAAAAAAGGCTTTATTGCAGAAAAAGAAAATGCAAAGGTCTGAGAGTGGTGCTGTCATACAGACCTGTCAATCAAAGACCAGCACAGCAGATATTTACCAGAATATTTGCCTTAGTCTTTATAACTGAGCAAAAATTTAAATATGGATCCAATTGCTTATTAGAGGGACTAAATAAAACAATTGAGACCACTATGACTTACGAAGAAAATATATTTTCTTTCACAGAGTCCATTGCAAGTCTATGGGAGCTAGGGATTTTTGGGCCAAAAGGACAGTGCACCAATGGCTGCAGGTAGTATTACAGAGTTATTTCCACATTGGCCTGACCCTGCCCAGTGATGGGGACACTGGACTGTTGCACTTACAGGAACCCGGACATCCTCTTCCAAATCCATGCAAATCCTATTCCAAATTTTTAGTCATAAGCACTAAATTCTAAATTAACATTCTCAAACACTTTCCCATTTACGTCAGCTGCAGAAAATTCCATGTCTTCATTTCTAATTTCTTAATTTGAATAACATTTGTATAAAAGTTAAGTCTTTCTTGTTTGTTCCATTAACTATGGAAATGAAATGGTTGGATTCATCTCAAACCCTGTTATGAACAGGCTTCTACTTGCCAGATTAACCTACCTCAAGTGACCTTAATATCGGATGAAACAGTCTGGAAATGCTGACTGGTTAAGGACAAGTCTACGTATTTATATGCATTGTAACTTATTTTCTGCACGTTACCTTTTCTTAGTTAAAATGGTGTAAATATCCTGCACCAACAGCTCTGCAGCTTCTGGTTTACAGTGTATGGTTCCATTAATGACATCCTTCAATAAGTGCAGATTGTGCTTCTGTAAGGACTGAGACAAAGAAAACTGTAAGAAACACCTGAATAAAAATTAAAACCCACTTCTACATTCAACTCGGACTGTCAGACAGTGAAACTCATTAACCACGGTGTCTACAGGGATCAGATGCAGAGATTGAATGCTTTTAAAGACCTCTTTGGGATTATTTAATTATTTTAACCAGATTTAAACTGGGATGTGGATGAAAACATCTCATTTACTCTAAATTAACATATAAATTAAATTATAAGAGATAATGAGACATCCAAAAAATGAGGATTGATCTTATTTTGTTAGACCGTCATGAGACATAATAGTTTTATCCAAGTGACCACGTGTTGGAAAAGTGATACAGTATGTAATAAATAAACAAATGAGCCAACAAAAAAGACCAGAGAAAAAAAATATACACTCAAGAAAATACACAAAAATAACCCAGTATATACAAAGTAATCAAGAAAACAAAATAATCCACAAAGTCAGCAAAAGATTTACAAAAGTGATCAAGAAAGTGAACAAAAACTAAAAGAAAAAAAATCAATGAATTTACACTGACCAGAAAGTGAACAAATATTCCACAAAGTGAACGAAAAATGAACAAAATAATCAACAACATGAAGAAAATAATGACCAAAGTGAAAAGAAGGATGAGAATACTCAACAAATTGTCCAAAAGATGAACAAATATTCCACAGAATTAACAAAATAATCAACAAATTGAAGAAAATAATAAACAATATGAAGAAAATTATAAAAATAATCGACAAATTGCCAAAGAAATGAACAAAATATTCCACAAAATGAATGAAATAATCAACAAAATAAAAAAAGATCAAAATAAATCATCAAATTGCTCAAATACTGAATGAAATATCCCACAAAATAAACAAAATAATCAACAAAAATGACCAAGATAATCCATAATCTGGGCAAAAACTGGACAAAACAGTCCACAAAATGAACAAATCAGCATTTTCCAACACCTGGGAGCACATTCACAGTGAAGAACCCAACATTAGATGCAGCCGCAGCTTTAAATCTCAGAAAAATGGGCCTGAAAAATTCAAATCCAAGAAATCTTAATGACTTTAGGGCTCGTTTTCTTCAGTCAGTCCTCACTGTAGAATGTTTAATTTGTAGAATTTATTCATGGCAGCCTGGCCTAACAGACTTAAATGCATGGACTGCTGTACATTTAAAACGCACTTACATCAAATACCAGCTGAATTGCATAAGCATTTTTTTCCCCAGCTCATTATAGTTTGAGATGTTTCCTCCTCCTCGTACTGTACCTGCTTTATTCGACTCCAGTTTTTCTGTTTGGCGGAAAGTGACGTCCCTTTGTCATACGAGAACAGCTGGAAGTCTTTGGGGTAGTAATGAGCGAATATCTCAGCCGCCAGGCGACCGTTGGAGAAATCTCTGTAAATAAAAAGCGGAGAAACAGAGCGAGGATACTCAATCCACATGAGAATTCTGTTCCTTCTTCTCTCTGCTGTGTCAGTAGAAATAGAATCAGTCTGACTTTACAGCAGCTTCACACGTAAAGTTGAGGAAAGTCGCAAAGTTGAAACAATGAGAGAGTTTTTAATGGCGTTTCTGTCCTCGTTGTATTATATGGACAAATGTAGAGACAGAACAATCATTCAGAAAACATTAAATTTTTATGGAGCTGCAAGTTGTGAAATTAATAAAGCATGAATAAAACGGCATTTTTGCACCATTTGCAACGTGTCCCCATTCTCAACCCCTGTGCTTTTTGTAATATTTGGGCAATTTTGGTTCCTTTTGTTGATGGAATTTCTTCATACGTCCTCATTTCGGTGATTATTTTCTTCAGTATTTTTCATTTTTGTTTGCTTCCTTAAATATTGAACTGGTTTTTAGTTGTTTTAAGTGAATCTGTTGGTTATTTTGTTAATTATTTTTTATTTACTTGATTATTGTCTACATTATTTTTCATTTTGTTGATCATTTTGTACATTTTTAAAAATTTTATTTTTCACTTGATGGTTTTCTTGATTATTTTAGTACCGTAATGTAAATTTATTTTAAGGGAATTTGTGGGTTATTTTGCTCATAAGTGAAAAATATTGAAAAAAAACAATTAATATTGAAAAAAACAATTAACAAAAAATGAAAAATCATTTTTTGTTAATTGTTTTTTTCAATATTTTTCACTTTTGTTAGCTTTCTTAATTATTTTATTTTGATTTGTTTTTAAGTGAATTTGGGAGTTACTTGCTCACTTTTGTTCCTTCTGTGGTTTGTTTTCATCATATTTCTTCATTTATTATTATTTTGCTGACTATTTTGTTCAATATTTTTTACTTTTTTGTAGGTTTCTTCACCATCCTTTTAGTCATTTTAATTTGTTTTAAGTCAATCTGTGGGTTACTTTGTTTTTATTGTTGTTATTTTTGTTGATTATTTTCTTCATATTTATTCATTGTGTAGATAATTTTCTTCAGTTTTATTCAGTACTTTTCACGATTTTAATTTTCTTTATTTTAGCAGTCATTTTATTTTGGTTTGGGGTGAAGTTGTGGATTATTTTGTTAATTTCCTTTCATTTTGTTGATTAAATTCTTCATATTTCTGCATTTTGTTGCTTATGTTGTTCAGTATCTTTCACTTTTATTACCTTTCTTAATTATTTTATTGATGTTTTTATTTTTTGGTGAATTTGATGGCCATTTTGCCATGTATGTTCATTTTATTTATTATTTTGAAGTTACTTGGTTCATTTTTTTGCTCCTTTGTTGTATGTTTTATCAATCTGGACAATCTTTTACACATCTATTTTTCCATTTAAAGAGTAAAATACCTAAAATTTTGTATATGGATTCATTTACAGTAAAAAATTATATATTATAAATTAACTGTCCCAAATTATCTGTAAATGATCTCAAAATGCATGACATTTGGAAATGAAATCCATTTTGTTGTCTTGCTGTGTAATCCAAAAATAAAATTAAAATAGAAATCACTAACAGTCATATCAGTCCCACTGGTTTATGGTGTTGATCGGGATGGATGCTCCAAATGCCCTGTTACAACCAATTACAGCAAGATACTTTCATTAATTATTTTCAATTGTAAATACTTTGCATAACGCACACACCTCCCTGTCCAGTGTTTAAAATGACCGTATTAAAGAATTAAAAAGCAAATCTTTATCGAGCAAAATGATGTGGAAAAAGGTTACCGTTTCAGATTTTTTTAAATAAAAAACGTCAGCTTTACAATATTGGAAAATATACCATGCTGTGATGAATCAGTTGGTTATATCTAGTATGTTTAAACACTAAAAATAAAACACTTGGACTGTACACCGGGAGACGAACTAATACCATAAATCAAAAATAAGCAAATATTCCACAAAATGACGAAAACAATGAAAAGAATTTAATAAAATGATTTTTAAAAACTGACAAATTAATGGGAAAAAAGAACAAATATTCCACAAAATTAACCAAAAAAAATGCAGCCTTTCTGGGGATCTTTGTTGCTCAATTGAACAAAAAGATGTTGACAAATATTTGATGCCTGTTGGAATTATTTAAAAAATGCATATTAATGATCTTTATCAGTTTGAGTATGTTAATGGTTTGCCCTGTGCACCGTGTATTAAGCATGTTAAAAATAAAACAGCCTGAACACATTTCATTTAACCATTTAGGTGAACATACAGAAAATTATACATTAGCTTACCGAGTGAAAAAAAAGATGTTTACTGGAGGAATTTTCAGTGTTAGAGCTTTCCATTGTCTCTCCTGCATCCAGTAAATGGCATCCACTGTCTCACATCCATACCGATTTAAAAGCCATATTTGCTTTTTGCAACCATATTTGCTTCATTTATGAACTTAACCCTTAACCTAGACGTGGACTTCAGCCGTACAGATCGCTAAATGAGCTTCCTGATGAGTTTTCAGTGTCCGCTTACCTTCGCAAGTTGTTGGGATAAAACGACAGCTCGAGGTTCTGCAGCCACAGGTGCACTTCTCTGGACAGCCCTGACTTTTTAGGAGGTTGTGAATAAGACATGATTAAACTCCAAACAAAATCTATAAGGTAATGAAACCAATGTCGTTACATTTAAACGAATCGACTTGTGAACTCATGGCAAGCTTTTCTTTAGCGTAAACTTAATTTCCGTGTTGGCCGCTACAGCTGGCATGATGTTGAAGGGGGTTCGTGGACCGTTTCCATGGTAACGACGTCACGTACGGCGTCAGTGTATGCTCAGCAACGACGACTCTCTGCTGCCCTCTATAGGTTGACATGTGAACGCGTCCCATTCGGAATTAGAACTACCGGTAACAAAAATAAGTTTAGAAAAGTAGACAGACAATATATAAAAGCCAAAATACATCACCAAGAATAAAATAAAGTAAATAAATGAAAAAAGGTTAAATAAGGCCCCAAACAGTTACTATTTAATTTATTTTATTGCAGCATTTTTTATATAGTGCCATCTTGTACAGAGCGTCAATGGGCCCTTAAAATGCCTTTAAATTCAGTTTTAGAAACATAAGGCTTGAAGAATTTTGCCAGGCCTTCGTAGCCACAGGTCTAATGTCCACATCTATGAGATTTAAAGCAACAGATTCTCCTGATGTTTTAACATTTTACCCAGTCTGTTGATTCTTTGGGTAATTTTTTGCACATTTTGTCAATTATTTTGTTCAGTTCTTGGCCATTTTATTGATTTAAAAATTTATTTGTGAGTTATTTACTTCATTTATGGTCAGTGAGTTAATTATTTTGTTCATGTTTAGTTATTCATTCACTGTTAATTATAGTGTACCTCACCAATTATTTTGTTGATTTACGGTATTGTTTTGATTTTACACAGGCATTCACAACATGAAACAAAAATGATCAATTATGTTTATATATCTCATCTATCATAGTTAGTGATGGTCTTCTACTTATAAATTGACTAATTTACGACAACAACTGATCTTTTCTCAGTTAATTTCAAAGGTTAAGGATCATTATTGTTTCCACTCTTTTCTTCTTTATCTTTTCAGTAGTATTTTGTCTTATTATTTATACTTAGGTTTATTCTCCCCTGTATGATTTTTTTTGTGTAAGTGATATTAATAATAAAAGGCTTTATCTGTTGTGTCAGTAACAGAAGGAAAGGTTTACCGTTCCAGATCCGGTCCTCATCCTCCACCTGTTGTCAACACAAAGTCATTCCAAGCTGAACTTGTCAGCTCCTCACATTATTCATGTAGATAGTAACATTCCAAACCATGTCACTTTATATCAAAGCAGTGGTTTTCAACTGGTGGATTGGGACCCAAAAGTAGGTCACAGATGTCTTCTGAATCGGCCAGGGAGAAGGGTGTGGCGGAAGGATTAAAAAAATCTGACGTCAGACTTTTATCCGACACAGTATCTGTTAAGCTTTTACTGAAAGATGTCATGTTACATTGTAGCTTTAATTCTATTTTCTTTATTTTATTGATTATTTTGTTTTGTTGCTAATTTTGTCATTTATAAGTCATTTTCCTTCATTTTCTTGATTTAATGCTTGTACTTTTTTAGATTTGGTTCATTTTGTTATTTGACTGGACTGTCTTGTTGGATGTGTGGATATTTTATTCAGTGTTTGATTTTTTTTTCACTTTCTGTAATTTTTTTCATTTATTATTAGGAAAGGGCATTTTAATTGATTTTTGAGGTCAATTAAAGTTAATTAGTTGTGACCTCATGGTGACATCGTGAATGTGTGCCATGCTTCACTTCGTTTTGTTGCATCTGGTCTAGTCTGTTGCTTCCGCTACTTGTGCAAAGTCAGAAACTTTACAATGCAGTTCAAATATCTAGGAATGTACAAAGATGTCTGATTCCAGCTCGTTCTGCTTCTAGTGTGATGGGGGTATAACTCTCCTCCTTCCCCAAACAGAAATTAGTCCACTCTTTTTAAAAAAAGTTGTCAATTACGTGGGCTTTTACGATTAATAGTGCACATCCCTATTTATTGTTTTTAATTTGGGGTTTATTTTTTGTTCAGGATTTAAACACAGTCATGATAATATGTGCGTATTTCTATTCAGAATGTCGTCAAATTATGTAACTGTTTACAAGCTTCTACAAGTAATTCTGTGAGTGTGTCTTCAATTGATGAGCAGTGGAAAATATAGATCACAAGGCAACAGTTACTTAAATCATACATGTCCGAACTGCTGTGTATTTAATAAAAAGACACATTTTGGAATGCATCGAGTTTTAAAACAGGTTTAATCACTTAGTTGTGCCCAGTGCATTAGGTACATCATCAGATGTAAAACTGAGTAGTGTTTTACATACAGTACAGTGTGCAATTCTATTTTTAAAGTGCACCACTCTTATTAGATAATATGTATTATTTAAGGCTACTTCTAGGTACTGCAGTCCTGAAATAAAAAACAATAATGTACGGTATGTTTCAATAAATACACTGCATAATTATTAAAGCATGAATCATCTCCTGGAGCTCTGTTTGCCCTACATTCATCTTCATTCACACATTCACTCACAGGAATCAGCTCCACCGTGAGCCCCTCTGTGTCAGATGCTCTGTGACTAATTCCATTTAATTGCTTTTTGCATTGGATGACAGATGAAATTAAAGGTACGATGAGTTCATGGACTGTTTATATCGAAGGCTCTTTTTCCTGCTCAGAGCTCGGCTGATGCTCCTGTCACTGGTACTGCAGGTAGTTCCTGAGCCTCTGAGGCAGAGGGAGGTGGGCAAGAAGGTGAAGCCTGTCACGGCCAACGCAGTTCCGGATGCACTGCCGACACAGCTGGCTCAGCAGTCGAGGTGTGGCTATAAGTAGGAATTCAGAGATATACAGAGTAAGGTAATGATAGAAAGAACTGTTTTATTAAAGTCAGAGAAGGAGAAATACACATAGATGCACATCTGCTATAAGGTCCTGCCCTTTGTAGTTTTGGCTCATAGGAGGAAAACTTTGGAAAAAGTTGCATTGCAGTCAATGAAAAACAAGCTTTTTGATCCTGATTGAATTAAGCCATCATATACACATACAATGTTTACTAGGTTAAAAGTGAACTTCCCAGGTCAAAAAAGTTTTCGTGAAATTGTTAAAGTATAAGTCTGTGAAAGTAAATGTGTCGTATGTGACATTATCATAACCTTCTGTCCTCATAAGCTTATCAGAGCTGCTGTAGAGTCTCTTCCCCATGAACAGATTTGGAAGACATGGACTACTTTGTTTTCACAGAACGAGAAAGTGGACTTTGAATTTAATTGAATAAACTTTATTAATGCTTTTCAGCCCCTCCTTGAATCGCCACCTTATCATGGTGGTGGGGTTTGTGTGCCTGACTGATCCTAGGAACTATGTTGTCGGAGGCAATTCACCCTGGTAGGGTCTCCCAAGGCAAACTGGTCCTAGGTGACGGGCCAAACTAAGAGCAATTCAGAAGACCCTTATGACTATGCTTTCCTGTGGGCCCATCACCTTCAGGACGGGTTGAAAGGGTCTGGTGCTGTGTGGTTTCGGTGGTAGCTGAAGACTCGGGCCTGGGTGGTCCAATGCCCGGTTGCGAAAACTGGCTCCAAATAGGAGGAGGCCCTGGAGCAGACCTAGGACACGCTGGAAGGACTATGTCTCTTGGCTGGGCTGGGAATGGCTGGGAAGAGCGAAGTCTGGGCTTCTCTGCTTAGGCTGCTGCCCCTGCCACCCTGACCAGGATAAGCGGAAGATAATGGATGGATGGATCCTTTTAGGTAAACTCATTTGACTAACAGATAGAAAGATTAAAATCCGTCAGATGTCTTCAGTTTCCATCAGCTGTAGTGTTGAACAGTCTGATGGTGGGGATGTAGGATCTACTATAGCGTTCAGTCCTGCAGTCTAGTGATGTTAGTCGTCCACTGCAGCTGCTCCTCTTTCTGGTCTTTTTAGCGTCTCTGTCCAGCTGAACTATGAAGCATCCAGGCGTTTAAACAGAGGAGTCTGGACAGTCACTGTTCATCCAGGTATCACAGAAACACGTGAAGCTAGCCTCTCCAGGCTCCTCACCAGTGCCTCCAGTGAGTTCATTTTGCCCATCAGTATAGTTCGTAGAAAAGGCTTGAATTTGATTGTTCTGCCTTTTACTCTGACACCAACCCTGCGGCGACGCAGAGTCCTTCTCAGGTTCTGTGGGAGTGGTTGGTAAGCTCCACATTTCCTCTGCCTCACGTCCAGGAGGTCCTCTCTGGACTAAACTCTTCTCTCCACATTAATTCAAAATTGATTCCACAAAAGAAGATTAAAAAATACAGTATATATGCAAAAATGTTAGGAAAAAGTGGAGAAAAAGCAGAAACCTGTTGTCAATTGTTGCCACCTGCACCAGCGCATTCTATAAATTTGCAGAGGTAGCAGCAGATTTGGTTTTCACATCATAAATCACATTACAGTAGATGGAAGTGCAGTCCACTGAGCCACATCACAGATATTTTGCCATTTCTGAAACAAACTGACACTTTCTTTACTTTACTTGTAAAATTATCTTCCAAACTGACTAACGTCATACGTGTAAATGAAGCATAATTCAAATGGGATTTAATAAGACATATGGTACCAGGGACTCCAAATGTCAGACGTGCTGACATGTAACCACACACGTGCAAATGCCTGTGTGTGGTTACATGTCAGCTCTTACCTTCATAGAGCAGCAGGAAGCCCTCTGTGATGCTGCTGGGTGGAGCGACGTCTACTGGCCTCTGAAAGTCCATGTTCCTGGCATTAATGTCTGCACCAAAGTCCAGCAGGAGTTTGACAACAGCTGTGCAGTCTTTCTCTGCAGCTGCGTGTAAGGGTGAATCCAAGGATCTGCCTTTCTGTACATTGGCACCTGCAGAGAGGGTCAACACCTAATTATCAAACTGCGACGCCTTCCAGACACCCCATCAACACTGGTTAATAAGGTACGCCTCACTGCATGAATCATTAACAGTCTTCACTTTCTTTACAGCTAAATTAGAAGTGAGAGCCCCCGTCCTACAGACAATACTTCATCATAGATATAAAAGACAGGTAAGTAATGAGCTCTCCTGAGACGTAGGTGTGCACAGCGCCATCTTTTGAAGTTAAAGTCAGCAGGTGTTTGTAGCAGATACACGTCACATAACGACAGATTGTGTTAATGTGCAGTTTCATCCTGCTGCATCTACATGTATATAGTCTACAACAGGTTTAGTGTCTGGAAGTGTAATATTTGATGAAATCTAAAAACTAACATGATGTTGTTATGTTACTCAGATGGTAACAGTCCAAACTCAGCCCTTTCACGCCAACCTAGTTTCGAACATTCACACCAAAAATAAATTGGTTCAAAGCTCTCGTTCCTAGCCGGAACCAAAAAAAGTTTATCCTTTTCTTCAACCACAGTGGGCGTGCCATTTCTCCAGGTTAAGAGGAGAGAAGAGGAACATGTCAGAGACAGAGAAACTGAAAGAAGCTTCAATTAAACGCACTGAGGCGTACTGAACAAACTAAAATAAACTTAAGGATTAGAGATTATTACAAAAAAACATATTAAAATGTGGCAATATGATATGATATTATGGGTTGTTGTTCACTGTGCAACAAGTATTAGATGTCCTTAATTGCAATAGATGAGCTGCGTAAACACAGACTGGTTCAGTGCAGGGAACGTGAACATCACTGGTTCAAGAACTGCAGTTAATTTGGTGAAAAAGGAGGCAGTGTGGAACATTCCCTCAAAAAATGGCAGTGACTTCTGACTTCAGTAGATTAAAATTCATATTTTGTGCAATGTGCATTCCTGTAGTGAGAAGTAGAACAAACAATATGGACATGTGTGGAATTAAATGTGGTTTAAATCACCTGATCTCATATTTCTGTCCCAAATAAGCTATAGTTTGGTAATTGTTAGGTTATTTTTTTATCTTTTTGGTTCATTTTCTTTTTGTGATCTGTATACATCTACATATTGTGTGTTATATGCATTGGGTAAAACCATTTTTGATTTACAGTATAGTCATTTTTTGGATTTATATTTTTGTTTGATGATTTGTACATATTGAAGATTTTCTGGTGATGTCTGTTGTCTGTGTTGCTCATTGTCTTCAGGTGATCAGTGATTGACTGCGGCTTTGCAGCCACACCTTATTTAAAGATGAACTGTCCATTGTTCTCTGAAGTGTTTGCCTGATGAAGGTCTAGCACTGAAACATTGCTGAGGTAAAATAAAGAGACAGTTTGCAAGTTGAAGGCAGTGTCTGGTTTTTCTTTACCTCTATAATTTGATGTGATTCTCGCTCCTTTGCACCTGTCTTGGAGAAACAAATGGGTGAAATTTTCTCAATTTTTCTGTCCCAAATGGTTCTATAAAATCTGAAATGTTTGTATATTCTGTTTATATACTGTCATTATAATCTGATAAAACACCATAAACAAGGTGCCTAAAATGTCTGCACAATACTGGACCATGATAATAGTGAAAATATACTTTTTTTTTTGCTCAAATAACATCAAACCAGATGAACCCTTAAATAATGACTACCTACAACCACTGTACTTTAGCCCCTGGAAACATAAGGGAAAAGATCCTTGCATGTATATTCCAGAAATTTCTCTATTTTATATTCATACAGCTTCATTCTCCCCTAAACAACCGCCTACAGTTAATTTCCCAGAAAGGAGTTTGAGCAGTTCCCGAGAAATTGGTATGACTACGCTGCTTTCAATCAAAGATAGGCAGTAGTGCCTGTACAGCGAGTGTGAAAGTGTTATCAGTCAGCTGTGAACTACACGTGACGACTGTGCCACTGAATACTGAATGACAAAACACTTTGTGCCTGTGTGAGCTGTGCCGAAAGCCCGAGTCTCAGCATCTGTGTGTATATCTGTACAGCAGAGTGTGTGTGCTGCTGATATGTGCGGCGACATAAAGATCCACGCTGCGCTGCGAGCTGACCTTCCCTCAGGAGTTTTCTGGCACATTCCAGCTCTTGGCAGACGCAGGCGGTATAGAGCGCTGTGCCCAGGTGAGGAATGTCCATGTCCACATCTGCCCCCCAAGTCACCAGGGCCTCCACACAACCATAATGACCTGGGAGTAATGAAGCATGAAGATGGTAATCAGTAAGTGACAGTGCGAGATAATTTTCCAAGCTGTCTACTTAGGCCATGCTGGGGTTTATTTATAAAGTGATTTTTCACTGGGACAGAGCAGACACAGACTGAAAGGCAGGATGAACCACGCCACTCTGTTTCTCTGATGTTAATGGTAATATAATACCTCTGATACAATATGTAGCAAATCTCTGACTGATACATTGGCTGATTTATTTTATTCTACACTAAAGTCTGCTGTTTGTTTTTTATTTTTATTATTTTCCACAATGTCCATTGATACTGTAGACATCCAATCTGTGAAAGAACATGTATGGAGTTATGTAGTAAACAAAAAAGTGTTCAACATCTCAGAACATGTTTTATATTTTAGATTATCCAAAGCAGACACATTTAGCTTTGATGACAACTTTGCACATTCATGACACTGTCACAAGGAACAGTTTACAACTCACAGGTGTGTCTTGTTAACAGTTCATATGTGTGTTCTTAAATGTGCCTTGTGCAGAGGAGGGGTGGCTACAGAGTCAATAGTTCTATTAGTGCTACTACAACTACTGTACAAATCCATATTATGACAAGAAACACAAAAAGACAGTCCATCATTACTTTTGGAAATGAAGGTCAGTCAATCTGGAAACACTGATGAAACTCTCTTATGAGGACTGTCCCAGGAAGGGAAGATGAAGTTTATTAGAATTACCAGCCTCAGAACCTGCGGACAGCTCTTGAGATTCTTCGGACTGACTAACCTTCATTGGATGTCTTTTCTGTTTATTTAAACAGACAACATGTAGAATTTTTTTCTTTTAAGTATTCAAAAATAAAGTCTATTATCATTAGATTGTTCAGAATTAAGTGTTTTGATTACATGCCAACTATGTCAGTGTATGGCATTGCAGGGTTCTGTCTAAATTTCTTTATTTTTGGAGTGTTAGTGATGAGTTTTCATGGTCTTTCATGAGTAGGTGGAGCTCAGTGTGGAAATTCTCATATGACCTTATCTGCTCTCAGAGCAGCAAACTGCCATCCGGTGTTATGCCGGTATTACTGTACTCTTAAACTCTAAAAACTACATTTAAGTCCCTTTAAATGTTTCTGGCCATAATATGCATTCTGTCAACTTGTACCTGTGACATGTGCAGTGACAAAGTTGAATCTAATCTAATATACTGTACTGTAATTTCTACAACAGTTGCAGTAGCACTAATAAGATTAAAAATTCAAAGTTTTAAGGCCATACACACAGTAAGGAAACATGTTTTCTTTTGCAGTGAAATTAGTTCACTTCAAGTCTTCCATCTATCTTCTACCACTTGTCTGTGGGGTCAGGTCGCAGGGAAAGCAGCTTGAGCAGGGAAGCCCAGACTTCCCTCTCCCCTGGCTACTTCATCCAGCTCTTCTGGGGGGACCCCGAGGCATTCCCAAGACAGCTGAGAGACAAAGAGTCTCTCCAGTGTGTCCTGGGGCGTCCCTGGGGGTTCCTCCCAGTGGGACGTGAACCTGAACACTTCACCAAGGAGTCCTGGAGGCGTTCAAACCAGATCCCCAAGCCACCTCATGTGGCTCCTCTTAATGTGGAGGAGCAGTGGATCCACGCTGAGCCCCTTCCGGATGACTGAGCTTCTCACCCTATCTCTAAGGGAGAGTCCAGCCACCCTGTGGAGGTATGCAATTACACATGAGCAGAAAAAAATGAAAAATGTAAACAGTTAAGTACAGCTACATGAGGTAGGCCATGATTCTAAACTCCTGTCAACTGTTTAGGAGTCTGATGGCAGTGGAAATAAGGCAATTGACTCTATATATGTTTTTTCACAGATTGGATGTCTTCAGGATTAATGTACAATGTTGAAAATAATTAAAATAAAGGTGAGGGTGTGTGCATCTTTAGACTGGTAGTGTATATGCAGACTAGTTGTGAAACAAACCTTTACTTGTGGCTTCGTGGATTGGTGAAGGATGGTAAACCATGCCCTGGGGTTTTGCTCCATTTTCCAGGAGAATTTCAGTGCAGGCCACACTTCCCACTGAACAGGCATTGAACAGAGGGGTGACTCCATCAATTGTAGATGCATTGACCTGTGAACACACTTTTATTGTTATTTTTAGGCCTTGTTTAACCATGCAAGTTGAGTAATAGCAACAGCCTGGGGGACTGGTTGAAGGGGAACAAACAACAACTTAATAGCTCTGCAGTGGCTCTAGAAGGATAACCATACATTGTTCATTTGTTACCGCCCACCCAGATTTTCTCAGGCGTGGAAATTGCATTTGACCCGTGCGATATGGCAACATAAAAAGCCATTAGGACAGTGTGTGCCTTACATTCGCTCCTGCATCAATGAGAGCTCTGGCACAAGCAACATGGTCTCCAAGACAGGCGTCATGAAGCGGCGTCACATGGTCTATGGTGAGAACATTCACATTGTGACCCTGGAAACAACATCAAACCGTCGCAGACATTTAGATGTTTTATAGGACATTAAGCAGCTTGTAACCTTTTCTGGCCCCTATTGGTGAACAGCAGGACTCATAAAAGCATGACTAAAGCCCATTGTGTCTAAAACAGAACAGTTCTCTTTGGTTCCGGTTGTCTGTAATGAACAAACTGAACTCTGCTGTTGCATTTCAAGAACAGAGATAATTACACTGCCTAATTAAACTCCAGACCCAACAGATGTCTGGTAAAGAGCTTATGATCCTAATTTAAACAGTGTAATGATGTCACTGCTTTGTTTTGAGCTGCTAAAAATGAAGAAACGATGAATTAGTATCTAAGCATTTCTGTCTCTGCAGTCCTAATGCTTGGTTCTGAGCTTATAGTATTTTATATCATGTTATAATGAGCAATGCAACGACAAAAGGAAGATACAGTATAAAAACATCAAATATCTTATAATCTACTTTTACTTTTGATTTTATTTCACCTGTAAAATGAGTGTCCTCAAGGCCAGGAGGCGACCCTGGCTTGCAGCATCATGTAGGGGGGAGCGGTCTGCCCAGGACCCTGCAATGACAAAATGCAATTTAGTGCAATTCAGAGCTCGGTTTTGACTACATTTGTTATCATTTCGGTGATATCTCTGTGAAAAGCCATTTACAAAGACAAATAGGCATTAGTTCTCAGTTATCAAAGGCACAAAAAGAACCTTTACAGAACATTACACAGACAAATGTTCTGTTGACACTGCAACAGAACTGGTGCAGAACTATGGATCCGTGCATGTACGTTATGCAGAAAATATTACATAAAAGTCATCCTGTCTTCCCGGAACTTAAGACTGGCTGTAGTAAAAACACATAGAAACACAAAAAGACAAAAGTCATGTCAAAAAAATGAAAACAACAAAATAATGTGTAAAATTAACAAAATGTAAAATGACACAAAAAGATGAAAACAATGTACGAGACATGAAAAGATGAAAATGATGTAAAATATGCAAATGATGTAAGAGGTACAAAAAAGAAAAAGTATGTGAAATGCTGTGAAAATATGTAAAAAGATGGAC
>JAQQAE010004711.1:0-18440 GCA_029823295.1 Pseudamia nigra | reverse complement strand
CTCAGTCGTCCAGGTCATGGTATTCAAGGCGTGTGGTTTTCCTTCTGTCGACTGGACTGGAAATTTGATTTGAACACCGGCAGCTGCGCCGGAGGGACGCCCTCCCTCCCCCTGCGCTACGGCGGGTGGGAAAGGGAGAGAGGCCCGGGGAACGTTAGTGCAGACGGGGCACGGATGACCCCCCACTGCATTCTTGCGGTTGGGGCAGTTGCAGGCAGGTCTGCTCCCCTTTGTCCCACTAAATTCAGATGCTGTGTGGGGGCCATCCGCTCCCCCTTGGTGCTAACGTTCTCTGGGCCTCTCTCCCCTTCGCCGGTCGAATCAAATTTCCAGTACGTAGAGAATTTTGACTTGGTCATTTTATAAGTAGCTTACATGATGAAAAAGTGTGAGCATCCCTGTATTAGATCAATGAAACCTCCACAGGGATGTAAATACAGTACGGGTGTGATAATGTTTGAGTTGTGTGTGTGTTTTACCCCAGGATGAAGCCCCAAACCCAGGGCAGACCCAACAGAAAGTGAGAAACTACAGCGACGACACAGGCTTCGATCACACACGGACCGATGGCAACACGGACACACACGGCTTTCAGACGACGCAGAGCCTACAAACACGCACAGTTTACCACAGTTCGTCAGAATGGTCATGTGATGTGTCCTCAGAGTAATCATGTGACCTGTCCATACCGACGGGTCCAGGCCCAGTCCAGCTCTGGTCAGGATGATTGACAGGGCGATGTTCCTCAGAGCCGAAGACCAGTGGGTGTCGATGAAGATGGCGTCGGTGATGTAGGGGACATTACGCAGCACCAGACCAGCTAGCAGCATCCCTGAACACACAACATACAATACACAAAACATGAGAACAAATGGTAATGATTCCAACCTTGCTCTGTCGTCGGATCGTACCAAGTAGTGGGGGGAACGGGGGCAGTGTGGGCAGTTGGATCATTCCCACCAGTTTTCCTCCCAACACAGAGCAGATGAAGAGGATGACGATCCCGAACAGATTCCCTCCAGGAAGACATTCTGTCCCCGTGATGGACCAGACGACTCCGAACAGCAGCGCAAATAGACACACTGAAAACACGTGCACCAAAGCTATGAGTAAAGACTAGCCCTCTTAAAGACAAATGTAAGCGTCACTGGTCCTAGTAATTGTAATCCCACTTTGGTCCACTAGAGGCACACTCAGTTTGACTTTCACCCTTTGCACTCACACAGCTCCACTCCTTTTGTCCACATATAGCCACTTCAGGCATTTAGCTCCAAGTTAGTTCCAGGATGCCCCCATTTGACTGACCTCAAATCAGAAGCCAATGGTGACATCATGGTTACTGTTCCTGTCATTAAAGTATTTTGTGATTGATGCTCCATGCTGTAACTGTGTCTTTAATAAATCTAACAGGATAATTTATTTGCAGGTAAAGTGAAAGATGAAGCTGCTGAATAGGTGATGGTGGTTTGTTGTGCGATACCTTTAGTGACGAGCAGGTTGAGGAGACCCTTAGGACGAGGACATCTTTCCTTCAGACGGACACAAACTGAACAGCAGGATGACGAGTCGGAGGATGTCATCTTCACCTGAACACAGATACATACCTGTAATACACCTGAACTCACCTGAGCACACATGGAATATACATGGAAGCAGATGCGTAACGCTCTTGCAACTGCTGGTTTAAAACTGTCATTGTGTTAAAAATCAGAGCTTTTTCCTTTTGGTTACTTTCAGGTCTCTCATTTTGAAAGGACAACAATGACAACAGAGCAATTATTCTCCTGTACTGTGCAGAAAAAGTCAACGAAAACTAGAAAATGTGAAATCTCTGAAGAGATGGCGTGGGATTGCTGAGTCATAATAGTTGAACTTGCTGGAAAAGTGCAAGAGTTAAATGAACTATTCAGTGGAGTAGTAATCAAAGGCTCAAAGCACTGTCCTGTCATTGGCATGGTAACCACACATTCCGTTAGAGTTCTCCATTCATTTCCTATGGGAAAAAAAAATTCTAAAAAAAGCTTAATTCTGAAAATGATAAAGGTTAGAATTATGAAAAGCAACAGTAGAGGTGTCCTGAATAAAATGAACAATGTGAAGTTTGAATAGTTTGAATTGGACAAAAAATGTAGGATCAGTTAAACGACAAAAAACGTACAGAAGTGGAAGAAGAATATTAAAGACTGAAGACAACGATAGTGGGAATGATGCATGACTCAGCAATCCCACTAATAACCCTGTATGGATGTCCAGGATAAGCAGAAGATGATGGATGGATGGATGGATGGATGGATGTGTCTTTTGTTTCCGTTTCTGGTGGAGTCCAACACCTGTACACCTGTGACTGTGTTTCAGGTGTTTTCAGAAGTTCATGTTGTTTCCATCTCAGTTTGCTGTGGTTGATGATGACCTCTGACCTTATCGGACCATCTATTCAATGTTGATGATGACCTCTGATCCGCAGCTCTGATTGGTTAAAATCCTACTTCAGGTGAGATGATCCGTAAACATTCCCACAGCTGTCATATCAGTCAGTGTCTATTAATATCTAATCTCAGCTTTCAGCGTTCTGATTCAGACTTGGTGTGTGTTTGGAGTGTGTTCAGTTTGTGTGTGTTCTCTGTGTTGATGTGTGTGTTTTTTGTGTGCGACCACTCACCTCGTTGCCGTCCGGTTCGTCCGTCTTCCTCCTCGGTAGGACGCTGATCTCTCTGCTGTCCTGAGCCACCTGAACTTTACTCCCACTCTGAACAGAGTGTGTGTTTGTGTGTGTGTGTGTGTGTGTGTGTGTATAATTCATCATGGAAAGACATGTAGAGATAGTGTGTAAAAGAGAGAGAGAGAGAGAGAGAGAGAGAGAGCGAGAGAGAGCGGGAGGGAGAGAGACACAGAGAGTGAACAGGTTGTTGTACTTCATGCTCAGTTATTTGATGTTTCATAAAACTTCAAACTTGACTCAATGTAATGATTAAACTGGAGCTACTATCTTAGCTTAGCATACACACTGAAAACAAATGGAAACTGTTGGATTAGCATAGAATTAACACTGGTGAAAAAAAGGAAACTGTTAGCGTAGCATAGAATTAAGACTGGTGAAAAAAGGGAAACTGCTAGCATAGCATGGAATTAAGACTGGCGAAAAAAGGGAAACTGTTAGCTTAGCATAGCATGAAGACTGGTAAAAGAGGGAAATTGTTAGCATAGCATAGAATAAAGACAGTAAAAAAGGGAAACTATTAGCTTGGCATAGAATAAAGACTGACGAAAAAGGGAAACGGTTAGCTTAGCATAGAATTAGGACTGGTGCAATAAAAAGGGAAACTGTTAGCATAGTGTAGGATTAAGACTGGCAAAACAAAGAATCCTATTAGCCTAACAGTGCATTCCACTTATACTCAGAGTTCACAGTTGGAGATTTCAGCTAGAACACCCCCTGCAGGCAGGTTTACAACTTGGTGAGTCCAAGCAACCCTGCTTTTATGAATTGCATATAAGACTGTCGTGGTAACTGTATGCACACACACACCCTAGTGTAGGTTTTTAATTATGGGGGAAACTGGAGTGCCCAGAGGAAACACACACAGACATGGGGCAAACATACAAACTCCATCCAGAAAGGCTCTTAACAGTTTAACATGGTTGCTGCGTACATTAACTAAATGAACACCACTAACTTCTATTGCATTTGTCTTCCATCACACCAGTTATCCATATTGTCACGTCATATTTTTATTGCCATTGCAGTGGTTTGCATGTTCTCCCTGTGCTCATGTGGGTTCTCTCCACATACCGTCTTCAACCACAAACATGCACGAGGGCAGGAGTCTGCAACCTGTGGCTCGTCAGCCCCTCCCCGGTGGTTTCTATGGCTTTGTTCAGTGATGAAGGTACCACATTGTAATAAATAAAAATGAACAAAATATGGACTGATTTTTTTTTTTATTCGAACCAAATTTTAAAACGAAGGAAAATGCAAATCATGAACAAAAATCTGTCTCTTTAAAGTTCGAAAAGGGCTTAGGAAGAAGTAAAAAACTTATCCAGTCCCAACCCTTTTACCAAATTTTGAAATCAGTAACTCAAAGTTCAAGCTTTCGCAGCCTCTCATAACAATATTCGACATTAACAACATTTCATTTAAATGTTCAACACAACACATCTCACTGTAAATACTGTACAAAGCACATACTCCCCTCAATAGACCTCTCAAATCACTCCATATTGTGTGACAATACTATTTTTGAAAATTTGTTTAAACCTACCTATTGTTTGACATGATTTCAATTCATTTACAACAAGAAAACAATGAACTAGATACTGAACAATAATGTATAGTATATATTAAAAAAATGAAAAATCTACAAAAAGAACAAGGCTAACAAAATCATAAAATGATTTTAAAAATGAACAAAGGAGAAAGAAAACAGTGGAAAAAAAGCAGAATTATTAAATATAATTCAAAATGTTACAAGATTAAGAAAAGCCTGAATAAAATAATCTGGAAAATGAATTAAAAATGGCACAAATGACGAAAATAGTAAATCAACTGAACGAAAATGGATACAAATGAACAAAGTATTTAAGAAGATTACCAAAATAGTGAAGATAATGAATGCAAATAAGAAAATGAATGAAAAGTAGATTAAGAAAATCATCAAAATAATTATGGATATGAATCAAAAATTCAGCAAGATGAATAGAATTTTTAAAAATGAAAAAAAAGTGAACCAAATAGCCTGCAACCTGAACACAAATCAAGGAAAATCAACAAAATTGAGTGGAAATAATCAAGAAATTTAATAAAATGATGCCTCCCCCCGACCCTCACGAGGATTAAGGGGTAGGAAATGGATGGATGGATGGATGGATGGATAAACAAAAAATTATAAAATATTAACAAACTGGTGCTAACATGCTAACATGCCAAATAAATTTCATGTGAAAGATACAGGGTTTGAATATTTTTTTGTGGCAAATGCACATTTTTTTCTTTCCTTTTTGGTCTTCCTCTAGGCCTTCTGCCTGGCAGTTCCAACATCAATTCACTTAAATTTTATTTGCATAGTGCCAATCATGATCGCTGATTATATCTAGGCGATTCACAATTCAAGGCCGACACCTCAAGACTATACAGAGAGTAAACCTAAAGCCGCACATAAAGAAACGCGACTCATCTCAACTCAACTCAAATGGAAATTGGCTTGATGTGTGGCAGTTCCCAACCCAGATTTTTCAGTCTTGACAGAAATCGTGCCGATTCAACATGTTGAATTGCCAGGACTCAGCAATGTGCAGCGGTCACAACTCCGACTTGACTTGGTGACTTTTATCATTGGTGGACATGTGTGTCACAATGCAATCAAAGTTTACTGTCGATAGATGGTGCCAGTTCCCAGGGGTGAGTCATGGTGTTAATCTGCAGCTGTGTGTGAGGTGCATTCGATCATGTACGAGGCGACCGAACTCATAGAGTTGAGTTGGGATCAGTCGCGTTTCTCTATGTGCGGCGGCTTTACAGAACCACCGAGAGCAAGACAAGGACGACAGTCTTCTGTTCCTTTTCTCTTCTGTTCCTTTAACAGAAGAGAAAAACCTCCAGCAGAACCAGCGGCTCAGGGTAGGCGGCCATCTGCCTCGACTGATTGGGGTTAGTGGACAGAGGAGAGACTACCGATGAATTCACTATCCCTCCTCTGTACATGTCCAAACCATCTCAACCTAGTCTCTCTGAGTTTGAAACCTTGACAAAGAAGAGAATGAATGTCAAAATTAATGCGTTGATCCGGATTACCCATTTGCATGATTAATTAGATTAAAATTTTTAACACAATTAACTTGTTAACACAATTAACACAATTAATGCACAATAACTCATATATTAGGGAAAAAGTGATGAAATTTTATGTTACGTTTGATCCACCTCACTGCCAACTTCTTGAATATTTACTGCTTCTAAGTCAATTTAAATGTAAAAGTATAAGTCTTTACGCATTTTGAAACAAATTACATTAGTTACTGATAAAAGCAGTGAACCAAGTGTAAAAAATACAAAAACATCTCAGCAGAACATTACAGAGGTTCTGTTAAGTTCTACAAAGCAGGTGGAATTTCCCTTAGTTACACAAGTTTAAATTAGAAAAAAATATACATTTTAATGTAAAATAAGTAATTTTAGACGAGTGTCTATATCACCTTTTATCATGAGTGATTTTGCTCCCACAAAATGAAAAACAGCGAATGGGTGATAATCGCGATTAATTGAAATTAATCCAATGACCCTGTGATTAATCAGATTAAAAATTTTAATAGTTCGACAGCCCTAAATAAAACATGACAAAATAATCATGACAGTGATGGAAATGGTTAAATATGTGCTTGTGAAGCGCCTAGAGATAACCGTTGATTATGACTGAATAAAATTGAATTGACGCTAATAAATGAAATGAACAACAACGGAAAAATAGCCTATGAGTGAGCCATTAATAAAGGCTGTTTTTGACTCCATTGGACATGGAAAAAACAGGCAAAAACCCAGTATCAATCCAAAATTGCTGACTTTTGGTTGAGTTTAGATGAGGCTATTTTTGTGTAGATCTGGATCTGTTCTGTTTTTACCAAATGTGGCTGAATTTTAGATGTTCTAGTTTAAAACCTTACACCATGTTTAAATTTAGAGCCTGCTTTTTCTTCTATAGTGTGTTTAAAGATTATTTGTCATCTGCTGACTCTAAAGTCATGAACATGTGAATGTGACAGATCGACTGTGAGGCTGAATCATCTGTTTTATCCCAGAATTAGCTATTTTCACAGTATAAACACAAACTGTTCCTTTAACCCTCCACAAATAGGAGTCATGTGACATGTCTGAAACCGTGTGATGCGTTTGGTCGAGAAACATAAAAAGCTGACGTCCTGAGCCCTTTTCTGGTTGATTTCTGTTCATTTTTCTCGCCTCTGCCTGTTTGCACATTCCTGACACTTCTGCTTTAGCCATCGTTTCCCATCATCCATCTCTCTCAGTGTCTCTGCAGCTTTATTGTTTCATGCAGTAATGGTTAACCCGCCGATGGACTCATTCGCCTCACATTAAACACTCCGGCTAATTATTACATGGAAATAAAAGCCGCTCCTGTTCATTATTACATTAGAGAAACCCCTCCCCTGTATCATTATTAAATGTTTAATAGGACATAATGTGACACTGCATTGGTGTCTGATATATGTAAAATATGATTATTAGACATTGAACTGAGGTGAAAATAGAACATACATGTTCATTTTTTCATCTGTGTTAAAATCAGCATTAAACAAATTGATGTAAATATTAATTTTTCTCTTTGATTAAAAGGTTTAACTGTTTCTTTTTGTTTTATGTGAGTTTGAACGTCTGTGGGGTTGGAAACATAAATAAGTAGAGTGTCCTTTCTGATAATCTATCAAAACTGTCACATGATCCACTTAATTTATGATTGGATGTTGAGATCTGAGGACGAGTAACAAGATAAAACTAAAAAATGTTCAATGTCTGAAGAGATGGCTTGGGATTGCTGAGTGAAAACAGTTGAACTTGCTGGAAAAGTGTAAGAGTTAAATGCGCTATTCAGTGGTGTAGAATTCAAAGAATCAAAGCACTATCGTGACCATGGTAACCACACATTCATTCATTCATCAAAAATCATCAAGGCAATTAATAAATAATTAACACAAGAATGAAGAAAATTAGTAAAAATGAGCAGAATACTCAAGAAAGTGAACAAAAATGACAAACTACACAAAAATGTGCAAAAGTGAACCAAATAACCAGAAAAACGAGGAAAAACAAACATATTCCAGAAAATGCATGAAATACAATGGAATAATGAAAACATTGACCAAAAATGAACAGAATGAACAAAAAAGCAACAAAATAAGGTAAAAGCATGCCAATATAATCAAGAAAAATTAACAAAATGAGCAACAAAACTAATTTAAAATAAGCAGTGATGAATTTTTATTTATTTTGTTGATTGTGATGATCAAGAAGCCAATAAAATAAACAAAATTAATAAAATAAGGGGAAAAAAAGTCAGATAATCAAGAAAAGTGAACAAAATAAACTGGTTTATGAAATTTAAAAAGTGACAAAATGAACTTAAAATGTGTAAAGTGATTGATTTTAATTTTAGCGTCCACTGTCATTTATAACAGTCCAACAAAATGAACAGAATAGCCACTGAATCAAAATTTTAAAAATCAACACAAATGAACAAATAGTAAAGACAACTACAAAATGTACTCCAAACTACAACTACAAAATCTCTGAAGAGATCCTGTGGGATTGCTGACTCAAAATAGTTGAACTTACTGGAAAGGCAAAGTCAGAAGTCAGTGTATTTTTTCTGCATAATGTTACCCTGTTATTCTGATTTTATGAACATGTCCAAATATGTGCCTTTAATTAAATAGACCAAAGCTTTTCATGCGTACAAAGGCCAATTCACTGATGAAACCAATGTATATTACACTCATAAATATCATTAGCACCATAGATTTATGGTTATATCACCTGGGAAAATTATGTTTTACATGGAAGATTACCTCCCCAGGATTTCCTGACAATTACCCAAACTGTAGGCGCCAGCAGTGCTGATTTAGAAGATTAAGGTGATTAAAAACTGTCTCTCAAGATCCACATTTATGAGTATTACACTGTGGTTTGTACTACATTCATTTCTCTAAAGAGCAACATCCTCCTAAGTCAAAGAGAATTACAGTTTTATACCATTATCAGAAAAATTGAAATGTTAATTATATTTTAGTAGCTGTGGAAGGTTATGTAGTATGGTCCTTTATTATACATAGGAGAAGCAGAGTGAACATGTACAGTGATGCTGCTCTATAGAGCCAGTTGTCATGATAATGGTGATGTTATGATCATTGTTTTCCATATTCAACATGGACCACTGACAGTAATCATACAAAACATAGAGTCATGATTTATCTGTTGGATCTGAATCAGTTTAAATATTTGACATATAAACTATTCAAATTCATATACATGTATAGGAATCAGTCAGTGTGATCAAGAAATATATTCTGTAGTACATATATATATATATATATATATATATATGTACTACAGAATATATTTCTGTAGTACATATATACTACATATATATATATATACTGTCATACACCACGAATAAACAGTTTTTACCTGATGAACAGTGACTGGTTGTCAGTTCATATTCAGCTGTTCACACTCATGACTCAGCGTTTTATCCTGATTTAAACTATAATCAGGGACCGGGTTTATCATTCATCAGGCTGTAAAGCTACACAGCATGAGAGGTGACAGCCAATCAGAGGCTGAGCTGACACCTGCGGCCAATCAGAGGCCGAGCTGACACCTGAAGCCAATCAGACGCTGAGGCTCATTTTTTGTCTTTTTTACATTTTTTTATATAACTTTCTTCTTTTTCCACTTTTTTCTACCTGGTTTGCAGCTTTCTTTTTTGTGCATCTTTCACATTATGTTTGTGTTCGGTGTCTTCTGTGTCACTTTGGTTTTTTTTGCTGATTTTTATGTCACATTTGTGTTGTTGCAATCTTTTATTTATACCTCACATTATCTTTTGCATCTTTGATGTCATTTTTATTTTGCCCTGTTTGATTTTCATCTTTTTCCTGAGCTTGCATAATTTATATCTTTCATTTTTTTAATATTTTACTTTGTGTTGCGTCAGTTTCATTTTTATTTGCATCTTTTATGGCATTGTTGTCAGTTTATGTCTTTTTGTACCTTGTTTTTTGCATGTTTTACCTCAGTGCGTTGGAGTTTTTCTTCTCCAATATGAACATAACGCTTTGTCTGCTCTTCATTCATCATCTGAAACATAAAATGGAAAAACAAATTGAAACTGCATTTAATTAAATTTAAAACGTGCATTTTCCAGTGGGTCATGGATCAGTCAGTGGTGGTGTGAGTGCCCCCTCTAGTGGACGACAGATGAATCACAGATAAATCAAAAATAAAGTTCATTTAAAACATGTGACGCCAGTAAAACTAAGATGGATTTTAAATGTTTCTGTTACATGTGTTTTATCGTACAGGGCCGTCTACTGGTGGAGATGAAAACCAACAGATCATATAATGAACGGCATTAATTCAGAATCATAAAGACGTGAAAAAAACTCATCACATGTTTATTAATAGCATTTTATTCCAGTCAGATATTTTTATATAAGTCATTTCAAATAAAATGCTGAAAACACAAACTAACATCACATTTTAACATTTGCCATTTTAAAGAGTTTACCCAAGACACAGCTTTGAATGATGAATATTTACTGAGTTACAGCATCTTTACTAAAAAAAAAAAAAAAAACAAACCTGCAAAATATTTAAATAGAAAATATTTGTAATAACTCACGATCTGAAATGTGACTCTAAACATATGAACATCTTTTTTTGCTACTTTTGCAAATGATTAGAAACAACAAACAGATTAAAGAAACAAAAGAATCATTTTTGGTCATTTTTTTTGTTTGGTTAAATTGTGATTTTGCTCTACTATTAAAATTCTATCTTAATTTTTCACTGTCTTTTATTTAATTTATTTGTCTCAAAATCTTCTCTTTAATTGAACATGCAACTCTATTTTATCTGTGTCTTTTTAAATTAAATTTTAAATCTTCAGTTGTTTCAATATGGTCATTTAGGGAAGTTTTTTATTCTCTGATGAACCCACTGCACCAATTAAAAAGAAAAAACTTTAAAATTTACAGTTAGTTGCAAAATCATTGTCAACTTCTTCTTTTTCAGCAACGCAAAAGCAACACGAGAAAACTTTTACTATTTAACTTTATCATACGTTTAAAAAGCTGTAATTCACGTGCAGATTGAAGCCTCGTGAACGTGTTGGATTAAATCCCGTCATCGTATAAACGTCAGTCATAAATATATAAAACAATGATTAGTTCAACTTTTCACTCACTCACCTTTGTCCGCGGAGGATGAGGTCGGAGCACGAAGAGGAACCGGAGGACGGACAGACACTGAGTCACGGACACGATGCTGCTGCACGCGCTCACCGTGCCCCGCCGCGCGCGCGTGTTTTTAACGCGTGTTAACGTCACCGTGTGGAACAATGGTGTCACACGTGCGCACACGCGGACACACACCTGCTATTATCACACGGACATAATAAGATGTATGAGACGAACACACACACACATCACCTGGGTATGTTATGTGTGTGTTCATGTGTGTATTTTTACATGTATGTTGTACGTCTCTGTAGAAACACATGTCATTGACCTCGACCTGCTTTTCTAATGTTTTGATCTTTTTCTGCCTTTTATATCATTTTTACGGCGCTGCATTGCATTCACTGAAGATAAATATTTTCAGACTCCGTCAGCTGGGACAGGCCCCTTTTCATGGTGGAGGGGTTTGCATGCCTCAGAGTGATCCTAAGAGCTATGTTGTTGGGGCAGTTCCCCGATGGTAGAGTCTCACAAGGCAAACTGGTCTGTAGGTGACAGGTCAGACTATCAGTGATTCAGAAGCCCCTTATGACTATGTCTTCCTACAGGAAGGGTCATAAGGGTCGGGTGCTGTGTGGTTTGGTGGCAGCTGAAAGTGGGGGCCTGGGTGATGTGCAAAAGCTCTAACTGGAAGGAGGCCCTGGGGCAGACCCAGGACACACTGGAGGGACTGTGTATCTCGGCTGACCTGGGAAGGCCTGGGGGTCCCACCGGAGGAGATGGAGGAGGTGGTTCGTCAACGACCCTGACCAGGAGAAGCAGAAGATGATGGATGGACATTTTTGTTTTGTTTGTGTGTGTGTGTGTGTTTTGCATCATTTTTTATGTTCTTTGTGTGGCCTGGTTCGTTGTCATCATGTTGTGCTTATTTTTAAGAGGTTATTAAATCTTTTTTCATCTTTTCATGTGTCTTGTAATCACTTTGCATCCTTTTTTTGCATCTTTCATGTCATTTTCTTCATTTCTCCTTTAGTTGTTTTTACATCTTTTGTGTCTTTTTGGTGTTTCACTCTTTTTGACAACTGTAAAAATTCTTGCCTTTTTTTTAACAACTTTTGTGTCAATATTTTGTCAATTTATCCATTTGTGTTCATGCCCATTTTGGTGCCTATTATACCCATTTTTGCTCATTTTAATGAATATTTTATCAAATTTAGTCCATTCTGGTGTCTATATTTTTTTTCTGTTCTGATGCATATATAATTCTTTTTTGTCTATTTTGATGCCTATTTTATCCATTTTTGTTTGTATTGATGCCTATTTTATTCTTTTTCTTCATTTTTAGCATATTTTAGTTTTTTTCTCATTCTGATGCATATTTTATTCATTTTTTGCATATTTTATTCATTATTGTCCATTCTGATGCCTATATTATTTTTTTGTCTATTTTGATGCCTACTTGATCCATTTTTGTTCTTTTAAATTAATATTTTATTAAATTTTGTCCATTCTGGTGCCTGTTTTGTTTTTTTTAATCTATTTATTTATGACTCATTCTCTTTTTGTTCCTTCATAAACTGGGTTGGGTGTTCTAAATATTCCCGGGAAGATGTGGAGATGTGTTCACATTAAATATACGTCGTTGGTTCTTTCTTTAACGTTCCGTCCTGCAGTGAGTCGTGTTCTAACGTGTGTGCGTGCGTGCATGTGGGTCTGTGTGTGTGCCATCGTGTGTGTGTGTTAATAAGCTGGTGTTAAATCATGTTGTGTTTGTCGCCGTGTTAAATGACAGAGTGACATAAGAAAACACACACGGTTAAAGCCTGGCATTATGAGAAAACACACACATGTCACAGGTCGACGGCGTTAATACCACACACACACACACACACACACACACACAGACTGTGCAGACTGGACAGATAAAGGAGCCACAACAGCCTTAATGACAGCTTCACCTAAACGACTGCACTGAGCAAATTTAACACACACTCAGAGACCGGTGTCCACGTCGGTACATGCCAACAATTATCAGAGTAAATCAGCATATCTTTATTGTTTTCACCTTTAAATGTGTTCATGTGTTCGTAAAAGATGACACAAAGAAATTAAATAAACACACGATTTAAAAGATTCAGGAACGACGAAAGGGACGCAACGTGACAGAAGATAAAAATGATAAAGAAATGAAAAAAGAGGAAAAAATAGGATTGAAGGAAAAGCTGCACAAAGACTAAACAGATGTGCAGACATGACGAACATGCAAAAATTACATAAAAGATGCCAGGCAGAAGGCCTAGAGGAAGACCGAAGAGGAGATTTGTGGATGTGGTGACGGAGGACATGAAGGTAGTTGGTGTGAGAGAAGAAGATGCAGAGGATAGGGTGAGATGGAGGCAGATGATTCGCTGTGGCGACCCCTGAAGGGAACAGCCCAAAGGAAAAGAAGAAGAAGATGCAAAAAATGGTGGAAAAGATAAAATCAATGCAAAAAGACAACAGACATAAAAGTTGCAAAAAGGCAAATATGACATAATAGATGCAAAAACAGATGTAAAAACACACAAATTGGAAATAATGAGCATCAAATCAGCAAAAAGGAGCAAAAACCCCCAACAAATGAGATGAACTGTATGACATTCCACGTGCGAGCCGGACAGACTGGTTTGTAGTGTGAATGTGAGGGCAGAGGGTGGTTCATCTCCACCGGCAGCCCTTCAGTGCGTTCATGACGTGTCCAAGTGAAACCCCGCCTTCAGGTGGAGTCAGAAGGACGAACGCCAGCCCCGTGGACAGTCTGAGACGCAAGCACGTGTCCACCCACGCCAACGGCTTCACCGTGGAACCGACGGAAAACCACTGCTGTGTATAAATGATCTGACTGAAAACATGAGGAGTGTACGTGCATGTATGTAGAAAACAAAATAAATGATCTGTTTATTATCAATGATCTCTTATGTTATAAATTAATAAAATCATCCTGTGTTTTATTTGTTTAATGTGATGAAGTGATAAAAATATCAACTTATTTTCTCCTCCCATATCATGACCATTTTCCCCACACTATACAGTGATTATTTTTTTATATTATCGCACAATAAGGACTGGGATGATGACATTTGGGCTTTAATCTACTTTTAAAACCTTTTTCTATTTTTATCATGGCCTGTGGAGGTAAATAAAAGTGTTCTGTTTTATATTGTGGCCCTAACATAATGTTCTCAGCCCCTCCTTGAATCTCCACCTTATCGTG
The DNA here is from genome assembly GCA_029823295.1 of Pseudamia nigra. Classification (NCBI taxonomy): domain Eukaryota; kingdom Metazoa; phylum Chordata; class Actinopteri; order Kurtiformes; family Apogonidae; genus Pseudamia; species Pseudamia nigra. Next base: position 4,219 of record JAQQAE010004711.1, on the reverse strand, counting down.
GTGGAGGGGTTTGTGTACCTGAGTGATCCTAGGAGCTATGTTGTCTGGGGCAATTCGCCCCTGGTAGGGTCTCCCAAGACAAACTGGTCCTAGGTGCCAGGTCAGACAAAGAGCAATTCAGAAGACCCTTCCTCTGGGCCCACCACCTGCAGGAAGGGTCATAAGTGTCCCTAGTATAATGTTCTGGGGTGCATTTAAAGTCTTTTTCCAATTTTTTTGGTCATGGTCTCTGGTGACACAATCATAAGGCAGTATCCATTAAAACTGTCATTGTGGACATATCTTCAAATTTACACAAAAATGTTCTGAATAATTGAAAGACCCTAATATAATGCTGTCTGGTGCTTTTTAGTTTATTTTAAATTAGTTTTTTTTAGGTGTTTTGGTCAATGCCACAGGTAACAAAATCAAAACTCTCATTTTGAACACGCCTCCAAATTTGCACCGAAAGTGTTTTACTTTGATCCTAATATAATGCTGTCTGGCACATTTTAGACATGTTTAAAGCCTTTGGTTGTGTAAATAATAATGATACTATAATAATGAGTCTATACTATGTCATTTTGGACACAACTCCAAATTTGCACAAACAACTGTTTTATGTGATTGCGAGTCCTCTATTTAAGTCTCTAATGCATTTTAGGCACTTTTAAAGCCTTTTTCTAAATTATTTGGTCCATGCCTCTGGAGGTAAAATCATGTCCATACTGTGTCAAAACTCTCATTGTGGACACGCCTCCAAATTTGCATAAAATGTGTTCTACATAATATTTTGCTCCTAATATAATGCTGTCTGCTCCATTTTAGACATTTTTCAAGCCTATGTTTTAACAATTTTTTTTATACTACTGTATAAATAATTTCATATTACATTCTGCAGTTAGAGTTCATATCATACTGTGCTATGTACATTTCTCATATACTATACCCTATTGCAGCATTTCATGTCATATTTTATTTTGTTAATTATTTTTTTATTTCTTGATTATATTATATCATTGTCCTGTTGTTTTATTTTTCTAAATTATTTTGTACATATTTTTGGAAAGTTTAGGTATTTTGCCAATTTCTGTCCAGCTTTCTACAATTTCCTTTCTTGTTTTTTTTACTTTTGTTAAATTTCCCCAATTGTGCAGATTGATTTTGGTTCATTTTCTTTAGATTATTATTTACTTTTTTGAAATGACTCATTTTATTGAGTACTTCCTCTTCTCATTATTTCTGAATTTGATGTAATATTTTGTAATTTGTACTTTTTAATGTTTGTCAATTTTCTTTTTATTAATTCTTTTTGTTCTTTTTTAATTTGTGACTTACCACTTATTTTCATTGATGAAAATCTCTTAATTTTTTATTTGCTATTTTTCAGCTATTTTCAAACATTTGTTTATTTATTTATTTTCTTTGACTTTTACAGTTTTCATTCATTTTCTTATTTATGGATTCATTTGTTATTTTTCCTATTTTTTCAATTTGTTTTTTAATCTATTTGAATTTTTTTGTCTTATTTACTCGTCATCCAGCTTTTTATGCTTTGTTCCTTTCCGTCATTACGTTGCTCTTCTGTTTTTTTTTTGGACGTTGTTAATTTTTGTTAATTTTTAAAATTCTTTTGATCATTGTGTCGATCATTTTGTTTATTTTATTTCACAATGAGGCAAAATAAAATGCATATCTGGTCTCTTAGCACTAGTTTTTTCTGTTGTGTCCACATGTTTGTGTTGGATTCCACCGGATACAGAGTTTCCAGGAGGGAGGAGAAGCTGCAGAGGAATGAAAACAGGGGAGTGATTTCCAGGGAAATCTTGGTGAAAATGATGTCAGAGGATGAAAACGTGATAACAGAGGTCATGTGCAGAAAAAAAAGAGTGAATTGTGACTAAAATGAATCAGAAAAGATTACATGGGGGAAGAAAAACAGTGACTAGATTCTGGATGAGTCAGAGGATTCATAGGAACCAACAAAACACCCAAATATTCTGAGGATGTGTCCTAAAAACTTCAAAATAACTGCGTCCTAAAACCCCTCACCACACACTTTATACACTATTCTCAGACAGGCATTAACATTTTCTCACATTTCTCTTATTTAAACACTTTCAAAATTCAAACCTTTGTAGATTTTAAATAAAAAATAAGTACAGTATTATAGAACTAAACTAAAGATCAAAACCTGTTTTCAGGCCCAAACATTTGTTTGAGAAATAAAAATATATAAATGTTTTCCTATTAAAAAAAAAGATGGCTTTTAGAAATAACAAATTTAATTTTAACGATCAACCTACGAAGCTGGACACAGAAGAAATTATTATTAGTGACTCACGCGTCACAGTTCCTCTCACCGCACCTCTTCGTCCTGTCACCGCTCTGTTTCCAATGAAGGCCATGGTGCATTTGTCATTTTCCGTGTGAAGAACATAGTTACGGGTAGTTGTTGGCGCTGTTTTTTCTTCTGGGCGAGAAGATTCTTATAAACAGACATGCCACCATGCCACCATGCCTACAGCCTCTTAGCCAATCAGGACGCAGAACACAGCGGGTTCTCCTTTAGCCAATAAGGACACAGAACACAATGCGTGTTCATACGCTGTTAAAAAAAAAACATGAAAATTGCATGAAACAGCTAGGCGAACCGCGATACAGTGAGGGACCACTGTATGTGTGATGGTATGGGGTAGGTGCATTACTGCAAATAACTTGGGTATCCTGCACACTTGCTTCATGTGTGGAGTTCCTCAGGGATCTATACTTGCTCCAGTGATCTTCTCCTTTTTCTTTCATTTCGTTCAGAATTGGTCACTGCTTGTAAGTGCTACATTAAGCATGAGCCCCTGCTGCTATGGAGACCAGGACTCTAAATGCCTCCACAAAGTGAAATATGATTTTGCCTTTAGAGGCTAGAACCACAAAACTAAGAAAATGGATGTAAAAGTGCCTATTAAGCACCAGTCATCATTATCGTAAGGGTTTTCGATCAAATTGTACATTCTTTGTTCAAATTTGAAGTTGTATCCAAAATGACAAATTTTCCTTATGGGTTTGTTACCAGAGAACATGACTAAAAAAATGTAGACAAAGTTTTATAAGTGTCTAAAATGCATCAGAGAACACTACATTAGGGCCAAAATGTCATATATAACACTTTTTTGTGCAGATTTGGAGACATGTCCAAAATTACAAATTTGCCATAATATGGATTTATGATTTTGCCACAAGAGACTACGAGCAAAAACCTAAAAAAAACACATTAACCCTGAAGCTGCCTGTTTAATATGTGCGTTCTTGTTCAATTTTGTTCATTTTATTGCTTATTTTATTCATTTTTAATTCAATTTTGTGTATTTTATTGCTTATTTTGTTGATTTATGTTCATTTTACTGCATATTTTAAATAATTTTTTGCTCATTTTTTATATTTCTTGGCTTTGGCTAATGTTACTGCTTATTTCGCTAATTTTTGCTCACTTTGTGGCTGATTTTAGGTCAGTTTTTCTCATTATTTATTATTTTTACTGTTTTTGTTAGTTTTACATTTTATATAATTATTTACAAAACATTGCTTATTTAGTTCATATTAAGTCACAAAAAATATACAGTTAAAAGGTTTTTTTATTGTGTATTTTGTTCATTTATGTTCATTTTACTGCATATTTTAAAGTCATTTTTGCCTATTTTGTATATTTTTTTGCTTTTGTTAATGTTATTGCTTATTTTGCTAATTTTTGCTAATTTGCGGCTGATTTTATGTTAATTTCTCCCATTACTTATTATTTTTTACTGTTTTTGTTAGTGTTACATATTATAAAATTATTTTAAACAATTTTGTTTCTTATTTTGTTCATATTAAGTCATGTTAAGTCACAATAAACAGACAGTTAAAGGGAAAAAAGTGCCAAAAATGCACCAGACAGTATGATAGTCAAAGTTTTCCAATCATATCGAACATTCTTGCTGCCAAAAGTCACAATAAGAAAATCCAGAAAAGTTCCTCAGGGATCTCGGCTCACTCCACTGATCTTCTGATGAAGTTCCTCTTCATCTTCAGCTTTCTAACAGAAGCCCAAAGGTTTTGTGCCAACACTAACTGGTATTTGGAACTGTTCATAATTCCCTCCACCCTGACTAAGACTCCAGTTCCAGCTTAAGAAAAACATCCCCAAAGCATGATGCTGCCACCACCATGCTTCACTGTAGCTATGCTGTTCTTTTGGTGATGAGCA